>QTSX02006673.1:0-88273 GCA_014839935.2 Entomophthora muscae | reverse complement strand
TCCTGATGTTAATTGGTTCAGCTTTCCTTTTGACCATGCCTGTTCAAAACTTGTCAAGATCTTCCCGCCTCAGGAAATTCATTTGTATCTGCTGCATATCATTGGTCAATTGGTTTATGACATTTAATCTACCACCCCAATCCTATCCCATCCCTTAAATGAATGGAAGAGTTGTAAAAGACCTTGCTTCATTATTCTCTAATCTAATAAAGTTTGAAATTTGTTAGTAATTTTGGTCATTTGGTTTTATCTGTTGCTTTGCAGTGTTCAGTTGACTCCTTTCCCCCTTTGACCTACCCAGGAATTGTTGGCAACAACCTTTTGGTTGTTGCTGAAACTGCAATTTTTATTGTGGTTGAGAGCTTGGTTCTATTTCCTCTTAACCTGCTCCCCAATTCTCACAGACCCAGCCTCTCAGCTGTGAAGATCCTGTGCCAGCTGATGATGACCATCTCCCTCAAGGACCTGTGCACTGAGAGCCCCAAGTTCTTCCAGAAGATGCACCAGGCCATATCAGCGCTACACCTGGGAAAGTATGAAGCCCTCTTCCTAACAGGCACAGGCGCCCCAAGAACCACAGGTACTGTTAACAGCGTACATACATCTATAATATTGGACAGCAGTGCTTATAGCAACATCATCTCCAAGATGTTCCTGGAATCCCTGCCTTGGCCAGAGGTAACCTCATCTGATATCAGTTTCATCCTTGCCAATGGGAGCTGCAAGACTGCTCTCATCAAGGCCATCAGGTTGTGCTTGTGATTGGGCGGTGTCTTTAGTGTCATTGAAGCTGCCATCTTTGAACATGATCAGTACACTCTGCTCCTTGGCCACAAGACAATGAGCGACCTGAGCATAACCACCCAGTTTGCCGACAACGGCTGGACACTTGAGCACAATAATTAATTGATTGATCTCAAGGTAACATTTGACAGTCCTACTGTCCCTTCCTTTCTTTGCAAACCTCTAGCTGCCCAGATCAAGGACAACACCTGGTTGAACAACGCCCAACAAGACCAGCTCGGCAAGGTGATATCCGAGTACAACTCTCATATTGTCTCAGACTGTGGCAACCTGCCCAAAGCACCTGGATTCTGCCATGAGATTGATACTGGTAATGCTAAGCCTGTAGCTTCACAGTTCTACCGCCTCCCCCAGTCCAAGGAGGAGTTTGTACACACCAAAATCCTCAAGTGTTGAAACAAGGAATGATCTGCCCCAGCAAGTCTCCATGGGCTTCTCTCATTGTGGTTGTACCCAAGAAGGGCAATAAACTCTGCATGTGTGTCAATTACATCCCTCTGAATAAGATGACAATATCTGACCATTACCCCCTGCCCCACATCTCCAATATCTTGGCCTCCTTTGGTGGTTCACAGTGGTTCTCAAATATTGACCTTTTCAGTGGGTTCCATCAGACCCTTGTAGAAGAAGCTGACCAACCAAAGACCGCCTTTGTCACAAAATGGGGACATTATGAATACATATGTATGCCTTTTGGGTTGAAAGGCGCCCCCTGTACCTTCCAGCACATTATGAATGGGGTGTTTGGAGGTCTTATTGGTGATTTTGTCACTATCTATTTAGACAATATAACCATCTATTCCAAGACATTTGATGAGTACCTGCAACACCTGAAGCTATGCCTGGACCGTATCAAGAGCGCCAACTTGAGTGTGAATGCCAAGAAGTCCATCCTGGCTGTTCAGCAATTGAGACTCCTGGGACACATGGTTGACGCCTTTGGGAAACACCCTGATCCCAACAAGTGTGATGCAATCTTAAGCTGGCCCACCCCCCACCAATGCCAACCAGGTGTCATCCTTCCTTGGGTTGGTAGGGTACTACCACCAGTTTATTGAAAACTATAGTGAGTTGGCTGCCCCTCTCTTCAATCTGATACACAAGAAGAAGCCATTCAAGTGGGGGCCCCGTGAAGATGATGCTTTCAAGGCTCTTAAGGCTGCCATTACTTCTGATGCAGTCCTTGCTTACCCTGATTTTAACCGTGAGTTCCACATCTTTTCAGATGCTGACACCAATGTAGTGAGTGCAGTACTCTGCCAGGAAATAAACAATGTTTTTAGACCCATCAAGTGTATGTCTAAAAATTTTATACCTGCTGAGTACAACTATGCTATATACAATAAAGAGGTCCTAGCTGTAATCAAGGCTCTTGAGAAGTTCCGCTATTATGTGCTTGGTCACCCTCTGGTCATTCATACTGATAACTGGGCTGTCAAGTTCATCATCAATACATCTATCCCTTGCAGTTGCCACATGCGCTGGCTCTTGGAACTTATGGAGTATGACTTTGAGATTGTGCATATTCCTGTGAAGCTGAACTCTGTAGCAGATGGTCTGTTCCGCCAGTTCTGTTTGTTGGTTGAAAAATTGGCATATGAACCCTCTCTGGCCCAGTTCAAAGACATGGCCCAGCTGCGCACATCACTTGTCACTGAAGCTGAACTATGCAAGTTCTTTGTCTACTCAATCAAGTACACTGTGATATTTAACACATTGTTTAAAAAACAGATAATGGCCTCCAGGTGATCCCAACTAAGGAGAACAGGGAGAGTATCTTGATGGAAGCACACAATGGTTCTGGAAACTTTGGCCGGGATGCTACCCTAGCACGCCTCAAAGAGACCTACTGGTGGCCAGGAATGTATACAGATACCTATAACCACACCCGCAGCTGCATTATTTGCCTACAGTTCAATAAGAAGATTGTGCACACCAAGCCTGTGGAACCTATTGTGGTTGACAATATATTTGAACTTTGGGGTATTGACTTTGTTGGGACCCTACCTCCTTCAAAATCTAGAAAACTTACATCCTGATTGCTACTGAGTACCTCTCTTGTTGGCCTGTTGCTCAGGCTTGCAACAATAACTAAGCCATGACTGCAGCTTCCTTCATCTACAACAGCATTGTGACCCAGTTTGGCCCTCCAGCTACATTGTTATCTGATCAAGGATCCCACTTCAGAAATTGCATGGTAGCTGATCTGAAAAATAAGGTGAACACTGTCCAAAAGTTATCCACTGTGTACAACCCTCGTTGTAATGGCCTCACTGAGAGATTCAACCGCACATAGGTGGAATTCCTTGAGAAGACCAAGTTCCAGCCATCTACTTGGGAATTCATGCTAACCTCAGTCCTCTGGAACTATTGTACTAAGGTCCACAACACTACTAAGATGACACCATTTGAATCCATGTTTGGAACTAAACCCAACCAAGCCCGCGTCCTCAAGAAGGTGAACCAACACTGGGACTCAAAAGACTGCAAGCAAACCCACCACAAAGCCAAGAAGAACCTATCTGCCACTGCCACTAATATTACAGCAGCCCAGCAGGGGATCAACCACTGCATACCCAAATTCAATATTGGCCAACAAGTCTTAAAATTCAATAGTGCTTTGAATACCACCCACTCTAAGAAGTTCAAAGTTAAATGGAAGGGTCTTTACACCATTTACGCCATTGGTTAACATCACAGCTACTTTCTTGTGAACTCTGCAGGACTCCAACACCCTCTCCCTGTCATTGGCAGCTGCTTGAAGGCATACCAAGCTTAGAATGAAAGAGGAAGTGTTGCAATGAACACATTCAAACGGCCGTTATTCAAAATCTGCAAATCTCAAAATTTCCCTTTAAATAGTTGAATCACGCAAATCAAGTTCCATCTCTTGGTTGAATAATTATTACCAATTTTACATATTTGTTGTTCACCACAACAACATGTACAAGTAAAATCTATGGATGCTTACATCAAAATTTAGAACATCACGTTAATCTAAATACAAGCTGCAATAGCATATTTTTCATTTTGAAATGATTTCTAGAATCCCTTAAAAGCCAAATTGAGCAAATCAGCTGCTGAATTATCTTGCTTTAAGAGTGTACTACCATTGTGGTAACTCCATCCCATACCTGAAGACTGAGCAATGCTAAGCAACCCAGAGGAACTCATTAGTTTTTGAAGCTGCTCAAATAAACATATCAGTTTAGCCTAGAATAAAATAAAACTCAGTTCAAAATCAAATTTTAGTAGAGGAGAGTTCATATTGATTAACAATATATTTGATGTCACTTCTATTTTATCTTTGGGATGGATTGATTTTGCTCTAGACTACTTTTTGTCTGCCTCAATAGCTTTGAAAGCTGCTGCTGGGCTACAGAATAAAACTTTATCTGACAGAAAAGTATTTTGATACACCAAAAACATGTTAAAGGCTGAGCTATCACTGTCAAAAAATAGTGATAGCTAATCAAACACTTTAATAGCCAAGTAATTTTTTTAAAAAAGTAAATGTTGCAACTGAATCTATTTGAGCCTAGTAAGTAGGGGAAAGCAACATAAGAGAAAATCATAAGGGGGAAAATAATATGATAAAATGATGTTTACTTTTGTAATATTAATAATTTGATAGTGATCTAGTTAAACTGCCATGCCACTAATGGAGATGATTTGTCATTATTCAGATTGTTCTGCAATTTTAATTGCCATGTTTCTTGATTTAGAATATTGATGCTTACTGTAGGCACATCTATTTTAGAAATCACATTATGGAGTGACTCTTGTGGCATCCCATGTGATATGAGTAATTTAACCTTTTATACTCTTTTATCCTTGTATCTTACTCCTTTTCCTTGCCATACAAGAAGCTATAATACTACCTATCAACCCTCTGAACATGCTTGAAAACCTTGCACACACTATTGATGAAAGATTTGTGCTAGCTTATTCCTCATAAGCAGGTGCTCACCTCACTGTTTCATGTGCTTGCCAAAGAAGAAATCTGTCAGGACTGAGAATTTAAGTCTCAACTGATATTTCCTATTTTGTTGATATTTATGCCAAGACTTCTATTTGTTTGTTTTTTTCTCTTTTACCATCTTTGGTTGCCTATATTTCCAAAAAAAAACTAAATCATTTCAGCCCAAATTGGTGTCAGCCAAAAGCCCTCAATTACAGCTTTCAGAATCTTACTCCTGACAATATATTTTTGATTCAAAATTATGAGTTAATCTCGCTTAAACATAATTCTCCTATCATCTCCTTTTCATAGAATTGGGTATAAAAACCCTCATAGTTCTATTATTCCAAGCAATTCAATCTTCTCCTGTTTAGGCTCATCAATAAAACTATTGTCTCAATCCTAGCTTTATCTCTTGTATCCTTGGGAAATAGTAATTTGTTGGTGATTGTTGAGCACAGGCTTTGATTTAACTGCAGCTGTTATTAAAAAAGTCTGAAGTCTTACAAAATCCAGATCCAATTAGACTGCATTTTGGCTCAATTTAGGGCCCAGCTGAAAGAAGCTCTCTGCAACCAATCAACTCTGGCACTTCCTTGCCTCCCCTTGGCAATTTAATTTCACTGCTCACATTCACAACCAACCAGTCAGAAAAATTGTTTCTGGCTTTTGAAACCTCCTTCATACATCTTCTCTTAAGACTTGAAATTTTCCTTCTGTCCTATCATTTTCTTTCACCTGATCCATATTTCAGAATAGATGCTTTATTATGAAGTCTTCATTTTAAAAACTATCAAGGCCCCCTTTGGGTCAATTGCTTTATGTGATGCACTTACTGCTACTCAGAGGTCACCAAGGTGTACCCTGGTTCACACCCTGGGTCTTTCTGGGTTGGGGTGCCGTAATTCAGGTGAGAAAGTTCAGTTAGAAAGAAAATCAGCTACATTTGAAGGTGCAGAAACTTTTTCAACAGTTTTTCAATGAACATCCTTGAATCAGATACACAGAGCATGGGCTCTGCATGAAAATTTCCTTTTGGTTGTAGGTAAAGCTCCTGAAACAACGCTGTAAGCTCTTTCTCTCTTGGAAAAAGCTTTATATCCTTCCATACCTTTAACCAGCCAGCTTTAGCTGGTTGGCTATGAGCAAGACATATACAGCTCCTTCTGAACGGCTCAATCTTCTCAGGTTTAGGGTAGTAAATTATAGAGAAACTTCCTATTTTATTATAGGGTCAAATTTGTGAAGGGGCATGAATAATCTTTGTTGACATGTTTCTTTTAATGTTGTCTTGACCCCCAAATAAAATCATGTTTCCACCAAAAAATGAATAATCTTTATTAGCCGTAGAAGAAAGAACTCTTTAGAGACTGTAAAGCTCATACATGATGGGGAAACTGGATAACAAGAGTTGAGGCACCTGGCTAAAAGAGAACCCCATCAGCTTTAAGGTCACTGGCCAAAAAATCATCATGATTCTGGTAAATTTGACTATTAAATTAAGCCTTTCAAAGGATCCATCCATGTGTCTCAAGAGGCAATAAATGGCAGTGAAGACAGCAGAGTCATCTTGGGACATGGGTTCAGCTGAGGGTCTTGAAGATATATTTAGTTTTGGTTAGAAGTAGCAAATGGGTTGTGATATAGGTTGGGTGCATTGTAATAGTGGTTAGGAAAGGAAAAGCAGGATCTCTCATCAGGGAGGACAGATATTCTAGAGTCACAAGCTTCCTCATGTTTTGGTATGAGTGATATTGTAAATTAACGTTTTAAAAGGTATATATTTATATATTGATGATACAGTAGTTTTAAAAGCTATGGCAACAACCAAAAATACCTCAGATTTTAAAAAAATGATTTCAGATTTAAGCAAAAGCCAACTATCAGGTTAAAATATACACTCTGTTAACAGGGTCTATTGGCGTTAATGGGCAAAATGAGTCAACACAGCAAAGAAGCTGTTCACATGCAAAGCAAAACTATTCAACATACAATCTGAAATACATTGATTCACAAACAAAATGGTGTGAGTTGACTTTTGGTGTACATATGTTTACTATGTGAATCAGTGACAAAATACACCCAAGCAAGGTGAGGCAAAACCCAACCCAAAAACAAAACACAATAGCAACTCACCATGTAAATGAAATCACTCAAATGTTGTGTGCAATGGATTGTAATCAATAATGATATCAAGGTATCTAAAATAAGACACACAATCTGAGACGTAAATTTTAAAAAATATTGTGTTGGGTGCTTAATTTGGCGTAAAATCTTGGAAAATGGGTGGAAATTATTTTAGGTGTTCTAAAATGGGTGTTGTAAAACCAAAAACAACTAATTAAGAAATAAAAAATCTATAATTAGGATATGGGGGAAAAACTCTAATTAAATATCCATATTTAGATAAAAGCAAAAATTAAAATTAGGGAGTAACTTAATTGAAATTTATTTAATACTTTATTAAATTCTCAAAATGGAAGGAACACAACACCAGAGTACCAATACACCCGTTGTGCGCTGCAGTTGCCCCCGCGGGTCAAAGAATAGAGTTAGTGCAACCCAAGTGCCTACTCAAGGAGGAGACAGGAGAGGAGGGTTCCTTAGTGATGCTGCACTGACACAGCCAGTTCAAGGAGCACAAGCTGCTAGGGTGCAGAGCATCAACTCTTGGGTCCCCAAGTTGACCTGGAAGCCCATCAAGGTTACCACACCAAAAATGGTTAGAAACAAGGAGGTAGAGCTTACTTTGTATGTGTTTGACGTTGTGTACCGGCAAGAGTTGGTCCTGTAAGCCATACTGGAGAAGGTAAAGCCTGTACTTGATACTAGCTACAAGCCCTACAGCAGTGATGGCAACCAGGAAGAGGACAAGGAGCCTGAGTTCTACCAAACTGATGAGGGACAGCTAGTGCTCAAAAAGGTTGCAGCCTTCTACAACAAGGTACCCATGTCCTGTGTTGTGCCCAATGCCAATGAGCCAATCCCCACCGCTAAAAAGCCTTCCCAGAAGCGCATCCCTGACATTAAACACATCATCCTTCTTAAGCTAATGTGTGAATCAGGCAATTAGCAGGCGGCTGTGGCCCTTGTTGGAGTGGATCCCAAGTACAGCAGCAAGACCTTCAACAAGTTCATTGATACTGGCCGAGTCCTTGCTGCGGAGAAATCCTTGCCTGTGTCAACCATGATCACCAAGGAGCACAAATGAGAAATCTGCCAGTGGATAACCCAATATTGCCATCTTGAACTGGCAAATATACAGGCCATGATCAAATCTACTTTTGGGGTTGAGGCCTCAATTTCCTTTTACTACCATCTGCTCAAGGGAATGCACTTTTCCTGGAAAAAGCTTGGGGTATCTCCCTATAATAAAAACAGCCCAACCAACATTGAGACTTGGAAAAAATAGGCTGAGGCGTACACTGCCCTCAAAGCCAAGGAGACGGTCAAATTCTACTACATTGATGAATCAGCATTTGTCTTGTCAATGTGCAATGGGTATGGGTATGCCCAAAAGGCTCCAATGACTGGATGGCTTGGTGTGCTGCAGTCCTCACAACAGCCTATTCAGTGGTGGCTCTCCTCAGTCCAAAGGGGGTTGAGCTGTACCAAATGATTTTGGGATCTCACAATAGCCAGACCTTCCTATCATTTCTTTGATTGACCCAGGAGCACCTGAGGCGCACGAGCCTGGGCTTCATCAACGTAATTGTGCTGGACAATGTTGGTCTCCATAAGGTGGCTGATATTCTTGAGGAATTCCCAATGATTGACACCAGCATTGCAGTGGGCCCCCAGCAATTGGCCACGGCAAATTTGTGCCTTCTCTTCCTCCCTGCCTATTTGCCCTTCCTAAATCCTATTGAGGAAGTCTTTGGGTGGCTTAAGCAAGTTGTCAAGCAAGGAACCCCAACTGGGACCAAGGACCTCTTTGATTTGCTGCAGGCTGGGATCCACACCCTCCCAGCTGAGACTGTGGCCAAATTCTATGGCCACGCTGATTTGTTCATTCCTGCGTGCCTTGCCAAACAGCTAATCAATTAAAGGCTTAGCTTGTCCAACTTTTTTATATTCTCTAATTTACTATTCAAGATTTATTAATTACCATTTTATATTTAGATGTTTCTAAGCCTGCAATCACATTCAGCAGGACCATCAATGAAGGCTAGTAATTTATTTATTTATAATCATTTTCTATTATGGCATCTAAGGGTATCCCAAACACTTGATACTGGATTACACAAATATATTTATATCACTTTTGTCAAATAAATATAAAAATCAAATTAAAAAAGTCAAATGAAAAGTGTATGAATTAGAAGTAGATTTTATTGACATATATTATTATGCTTTTATTAAGATCTTCTCTGGGACATATTTTGCAAATCTTGCTTGCTAAAATAAGACTTTAAAAAATTATTTATAATAAAAATAATCTAGAGTATATAAGATGTTTATTGATACTGTAAATTCATAACCTAAACGTAAAAGTGCGGGATTGTCAAATCCTTGGTCCAAATTTTGAATCACTTTTGTGGGATGGCCTTTTTTAATTAAATTGAATTATTTGAGTATTTATTTGAATTTTTAAAAATGCGGAAACTCATAGACACTTTAAAAACTTCAAGTCAAACTGAATTTTTCCAATGGAAAAAATGAATTAACTGGAATCAGATTTGAAGTGTTCAAATCCATCAACCATTTTCATTAAGTTTACTATGTTTTTTGAAATTGCGGGATTGTCAAATCCATGAACCAAATTTCAAATCACTTCTGAATGGAACTAGTAAACTCAGATATTAATTGCAGTAACTGGAATCCAAATTGAATGTACAATAAGCACACTAGGAAACACCAACCCAAATCAAGAGGCTCCACCACAACTAAAATCAAATGAAAAATTCAATCTTGATAACCATGTTTAGACATAAAAAGTTATTAAACTTTAAAATCATCCAAAACTGGAAAGGATACAATATTATACACTTCAAATCATGGATATAGAAAATCTGCTACTATTCAAGACTAAATCAAGAGAAAACAACTACTCATAACTAAATCAATAAATCCAAATAAATACATATTTAATCTAATATATATTTTTTATTTTATTTTTATGGACCAGTTATTGTATTCCCAACCAGCGCCTGCACCAGCCCACAGGGCAGCCCATCCACAAGGTTGTCCCAGAGGGTCCAAGAACAGACCCAGAACCCAACTTGAGGGGAGTCATGCTGACACACAGGCCTCCCAAGGTGTCAGCGCTAGCCAACCACCTCCCGCATCTCAAGCCAGGAACAGTAGCCTCAATCCAAGACAGAAGCTGCTCTAAAGGCATGCAACCAAAGTCTTCTATACAAAGGTCATTGGGAATAATAGGGTCACATACACCTCCCCTGTGTACCCAGTTATCACCTAGCCCCGCACTCTTGATCCAAGAGTTGCTACTTCCTGCCCCCCACGTCTTTGACACCTCCTATGAGCCATTGGCCACCACTGAAGAGCCATCTGCGCCTGTATCATATACCACCATTGACGGCACCAGCACAACCAAGCGTGATCCCACCTTCTACATGAAGGTCCCCATCCCCTGTGTTGAGCCCACTAGCCAGGATGCCGTGGTATCTACCAAGGGCCAGCGTCAGTTGACAGATAGTGAGCGTGAAGCTGTCCTCAACTGCTTGAACGGGGGAATGGTGGTTTGGGATATTGCATCCTGATTTGGTGTCACGGCCAGATACATTGCCAACATTAACACCAAGTATGGCAACACTGGGCAAATTGCAAAATCTGCCTAGGCTAAGCGGCAGCCCAAACTCTTGCAGCCTGTACATATTGACGTAATAAAACAGTGGGTTACCAAGGATTGTCACCTGGACTCACTTGCTGTCCAATCAATGCTTGCCACAGAGTTTGGGATTTCTGTTTCTAAAACCCTTGTTTACAAAACAATGGTTGATTTGGGCTTCTCCTGGAAAGTACTGGGAGTTTTGCCATACAACAGAAACAATGAGAAGACCATCGAGGATTGACATATTTATGCTGAGACATATCTGGCACTAAAGGAGACTGGGAATGTCCAGTTCTTTTACATCAACAAATTGTTGTTTTCCTCCTCACTCAGGTCTAGGCATGAGTGGGTCAAGAAGGGGTCCAAGAACGGCATAGCCCATTGTGCAGCTGTCTGTTCCCAGACCTATTCCATGGTAGCGCTTCTTGGTCCTTGTGGGTTAGACCAGTATCAGATGATCAAAGGTTCCCACAATAGCAGGACTTTTCTCAATTTTCTCTGAGCTGTCAAGGAGTACCTTTTGATTAATTACCGGGGCACAACCAACATTGTTGTGTTGGATAATGTTGGGCTCCACAAAGTGGATCTGGTTGTATCTGAGTTCCTGCTCATCAATAAAAATAGCATTTGGCCAGCCACCGCCTGGCTGACTGCCCAATGAGACTCCTCTTTCTTCTGCCCTATTATCCATTTCTGAATCCAATTGAGAAGGTCTTTGGGTGGATCAAAAATAAGGTGAAGAAAGGCCTCTCGCAGGACACCAATGATCTCTTCAACATCCTTGAGATCAGCCAATTTGCAATGCCACCTGATGTGGTAGTGGCTTTTTACAAGCACTCAGAATACTTCCTCCCCAAAGCCCTGGCCTCTGAGCCAATCAGATAAATGGGCGCTCTGGGTTTTTTTGTTTTTATTTTTATTTATTTTGTTTTTAGTAGGACTCAACAATTATTATTTATATATAATGACATGACTTTTGATTGTATTATAGACATATAAGAGTATGTAGAAAAGGTAAATAAAATTAATTATACTAGGTATGAGGAATATATTTTTATTATAATGCACTGAATAGTGTATTGACTGTAGAGTTGACAAATAAATAAATTAAAAAAGATAGAAATAGATTAATTTTATTTAAATAATTGTGAATCTTTGTTGGTACTCTGGCTTTTTTAATCCACAAATTGGAACTTGCAGGTCATCATCTGATCCTTATTAAATCAGTGCCACTATAGCCACACGACATGACCACCAATAATTTTTATGTATCTCTTACTAATTAGTACTTAGGACGCGGGTCAAGCATATCAAATATATTTATCAAATCACATTACAAGGGAAAGGTAATTTGAGTTCTAAACAATCACTTGTTTAGAATATAAGTGGAGCGGGCCGCATGATGCAGATAAATTCATTTCTTGTTGTTTGTATATGTAATAAATGAACCCGTACTCAACGAGCTAGTAAATAAAATATTTTTAACTTATTTTTATTATTTGACGTGGTCGCAACAATAACTATTGTCTTGTAATATATTTAGATATATTAATATTATAATTTAACTACTAAAATTTAAAATAAAATTAAAATATTAAAAGTAAAATTATAATTATAAAACTTAAAATTTATCTATTAAAGTTTAAATATTTGAAATTTAACTATTTTTATTTAATTGTGATTTATTCAATATTGAAATATTATATATTAAAATTTTTAATATTGAAATATGTAATATTAAATTTTTAATATTGAAATATGTAATATTAAATTTTTAATATTAACTTTTAGATACTAAAACTTTAATATTTAAATATTTAAAATTAAAATTTTACTATTAAAATTTTAATATTACATATTTCAGTGAAAATATTCAATATTAAAATTAAAAAATTAAAAAATTAAAAAAAAATTTAAGTTGCAAGGGAAAAATATTTATTAAGGGGATGCTAATTGCAAAGGGGAATGTGATTATTCCGGGGAATTATACCCTGAAATTAAATTTTTGGCTAGAGCATCCAACTGGATTCACATACTCTTCTGTATGTGGTGGACAAACTTGGATGTGATTGCTAGAGGGGTGGCGCCCTGTACCCCGGTGGGACTTGAACATTTGATAAAAGGAAGCCAGGTGAGCAAATCAATTAATAGGTTTTTTCAGGGGGCACACAGTACCCATACAATGTTGCCAATGCAAAGGAGTCATACAGGACGTGCTCAACTGTCCTATACCCCCACATTGTCTTCTGGCGCTTGAGTGCTAAGCGACATATATCAATTTGAATAGGTACATCCTCCAACTTTTTGACATTGGTTTTTAATATGCAGTGAAGGAGGATTCCCAGGTATACCACAACATGAATTCTTTGTGAGGTATATTTTTCTGAGAACATGCACAGTTTTTTGAAGACTTGAACTAAACTATTGATATAGGATGTTTGATTGAATTTGAAGAGGAGTCTGGGGGGCTCCTGACTTGTATCAGCCCCCCGTGACTCTGCAAACAAAATAAAGGTTTAAATGTGTTCACAAGGACTGCATCCCCAACTTTATTTGACAATGCCTTGAATACTTCATTAAAAATTTTGGTTTTTAGATATTCAATTCCTATTTGAAAGTTGGTTTTTATTAAGTTTTTTTTATATTTGTTGATGTTTGAAAATGGGAATCTTTGAATGCTTTCATATATATATTCATCAAAGTTTAGCTTGACATCCCTGCAAATTTAATTCATCTCTTTGAAGTTGATATTTGATCCTATTTTGTATGCTTCCCTTAACCACAGCAAGCACCCCACGGGTGGTGAATATTCCCTATCTTTAGCTTCAATATTAAAAAATTATTCATATTCTGTTGAATTATTTTATTTATTTGGTTTTTATTTATTTGTTTTACAGGGGCTACCAGTGACTGGTAACCCCCATAGAACCAACTTGGCGTAAAAGCCGCCACTTCCGCAACCTTGTCCCCATTCCTAGTGATAACTAAAATAAATATAAGTAAAAATAAAAAGACTTACTAATTGTTTCCCCTGCGCCCCCCTCAGTCACAGGCACCACCTCAGCAAACTTCATGAGCGTTGGCTGCTCTTCATTAATTTTCCTAGGCTTAATTTTTCTTATCTTTCTTGCAACTTTTATTTTCTCTTGGTTTTCATTTGATAAATTTTCTGTATTTCTTCAAGTGCTCCTGCTTCTTGACTGAGTTTCATTTTCATCTGTTTACATTTGGTCAGTTTCCTCTTCATTTGTGTTTATTTCATGTGGGATTTCAGTTCCTTCAATTAGTTTGATTTTTTGAGTATTCTTTCTATTGGTTTTTGAAAATTCCCACAAGTTGTAACTTTCACTTTTGAAATCTAACCGCTTGATTTTTTCCTTTTGAAGATTTAAAAATATTTCTTTGTGTTCTTTATTGACCATTGTTCTCAGGCTATTTTTTGCAGTTTCATTTTGCTGGATCAAGGCTCTTCCCTCATTTTCCAGTTGATTTACCACAATTTCCCTTATGTTGTATTCAAGCTCAAAAACCTTTTGGAGGGCTGGCTCTAATTTGTTTATTAAGCTATAGATATTTGACATTTTGTTTGAATTACATCAAAAAACTGGTTTTTATAGTACTACCTTCAATGCATGAATATTTTTCATTGTTGTTAATAAATTAAAGACAATAAACGTAAATATTGCATTAGAATATTGCAATTAGACATCAACTCTTGATATTTTGATATCATGTGAATAACTCAATGCATTTTGTTTAATAAAATCCATTGTAAACTTGGCCTTTTCCATTATAATTTAATGAAATGTACTGTGTTTATAATAGAGAGCCACTAACACTTAGTACAAATATTGATACATAGTGCATTTTACAGTATGTATATTTACCTATTGGTAATAATTCTATATACTTTTTAGCTGGATTTTGCGAGGTAATAATAATTTAATGTGTTAATAAACAGTAATTTATTAACATATTACATTATTATTACCTTGCAAAATCCAACTAAAAAGTTTATTGAATTATTACCAAGAGGTAAATATACAGGCTGTAAAATGCACTATGTATCAAAATTTGTACTAAGTGTTAATGGCTCTCTAATATAACCACAGTCCATTTCATTAAATTATAATGAAAGAAGGCCAAGTTTACAATGGATTTTTTTAAACAAAATGTATTGAGTTATGCACATGATATCAAAATATCAAGAGTTGACATCTAATTACAATATTCTAATGCAATATTCACGTTTATTGTCTTTAATTTATTAACAATGATGAAAATATCCATGGAAATAATTATATGTTAACACATCAAATGTACAACATTCTTTTCATATGGAAAATGTTGATAACGTAAAAAGAAAATATTATTAATTATGAATTGAAAGAGAGATATTAATTTTAATAAGTTGTCACAAAGAAAAGATTTATTTACTTATCAAAGGACAAGTAGGGGAGGGAATGGACAGAAAGAACATCACCTTCATCTGCGCCTGTGAAAGGGGCGGCATCAGATATAGTGGGGAGGGAATTAGTGGTGGCTTGGGAGTCAGGGTTGGAAGGCAGGTGGCTTGACGGGGGGTTGGGGAGGCAGGGTTTGTTGACTGGGAAGGGGCAGCAAGAGCTGATTGCTTCAATTGCTCAAATTTGTCTTCTGTCACATATGTGGGCTTGGTGAAACAGATGGATGGGCAAGGGGGAAGGCAAGAGTTCTTTCTGGACTTATCACTATCACTTGCATAGAAGATGATGGGATCAAATAAGTCCTGGACGGACACGGAAGGGAAAAGCTCATACCCCTTCTCAATTTGGGAGCACAGTTCATTATAGATGGCAGGCTTTGAGCGCCTGAGAGCAGAACCAAAATTATAGAGACATAAATCTGCAAGATGCATGTCAGCGTGGTTGTTGGAGTAGGACCAACAGGTATGCTCTGCAGCCCTGATTTCTTGGGTTGCCCATTCCCGCTGCTCCATCTCAGCACTCAGTACAACTGTGTGCACAGCGTTTTGTGTGGCCCATTCCTCCAGCATGGCCTTGAGCTCCATCTGGTAGGCATACCCATCTGCGGTGTTCAATATTGCCAAGTAATAATTGACGCCCAATGGGGAAACTGCTAATAAAACCCCAACAAAACAATACAAGATTGGGCCGCGCTTGTACACGTCAGACTGGATACACTTCTCTCCAAAGTCTTGGATACTGGCCAAGATCTTAGCATATGATAGGAAGATGATGTCATTATGGGCCCTCATTGCCCTTCCTTTGATGAAATTGATAACAGTACAATTATAGGGGTCAGTTTCCACCAAAATGGGGCCACCAAGAACCTGATTGGATAAGAGTCTGGCGGCAACCACAACTCTGTGCATCCACAAATTTGCTGTTCTCTTATTGGTGAAAATGCCGCAGAGTCCCAGTTGGAGATGGGCCTGGACCAAGGGCATCTGTGGGTCACGCTCCATAATAGCCATCATGAAAGGGTGGGCTTTTTCATCTTCAGTTGAAAAACGGGTACCAGTTGGGGTCTTCTTGGTAGGGGGGCCACATTTGATGTGGGCTTGCAGGGTTGCAGCCACAGTGGACTTTGCAAACACTATTGTGGCCGCAATTTCCCTGAGGAACATAAGCATCCCTTGCTTTTCAACCATTTCAAGAACAATCTCCAGAGTGATTAATTTTCTTCTGCGTTTTGCAGGCTGATTGGCTGGAGGCAGGGTGTTTCTGCCTTGAGAACCAGACAGTGCCATCTGATTGGCTGTTTCTGGATTCTGGCTTCCATTGGTGGCCCCATGGCTCACTTGGTCAATTAAGGATGCTAGTGTTGCTATATGATTTTGGTTTGCAGCTGCCTGTGCATGATGGGCAAACAGGGCCATGCTTGAGGACGCAGGAGAAAGAACACACTCCTGGGTGGTGCTTGCAGAGGGGCCTGCGGGTTGGGAGTGGCCATAGACAGAGGCTTCACTGTTAAGAGACCCAGTGTAGTCCTGCATGATTTTGTCAAGGCCAGGGAACAGCTTGTTGACTTGGTTGGTGTTGGAAGAAGACATAATAAAAATTTTGTTATAATTTTAAACTCAAGAAGAGGAATGTATATTTTAGTCAATTTTATTGTTATATATGGTAAGTTAGTGAATATTATGATCTAAATTTTAGCCGTCCTAAACTGGAATAGGGTGATTTTTGAGAATGTCTGTGATTCATAAAAAATCATCACAGATCCACTCTAGATCCTTTGATTTCCTTTTTGAGATACCCATAAATTATATTTATTTCAAATTTCTTGCAATTATGATTTGAAACTTGGTTCTTGGATTTGACAATCCTGCAATTTCAGATTTGTTAATTTTTACATGATGTCAATGATTTGTTTGACATACAGGAAATCTCAAATTGTACATTAGAATCCCTCATTTCTGATTTATGTATCCCGCATTTTTTTTGTGTTTTGTCTTTTTTTAGTTGAGTTATCTTCTCAAGAGATTCAAAATCTGCCAATTTAAATAAACCAAAAAAGTCAAATTAAATGGTTAATTTTATTTAATATTTTACTTTTCACTCAGCTGAGTTGCCCACAAAAATGATTCAAAATTTGGACCAAGGATTTAACAATCCCGCATTTTTACGTTTAGGTTCTGAATTTACAGTATATAGAAAAAATTAAGAGCGCCTATAATGGGTTTGGCAGTATGTACCCACCCCGCAATGGAGGTGGCGCACAATCTTCACTGCCACACCGTAGACGGTGATACACCCTGGTTAAAATACTCCTGCCTGCTGGTGAATGAGAGTACAGTCAGGTGGGAGTGAAGCAGCAGCTTCTCTGGTGGGGCTGCAAACCTGTAAATTCCAGCCAGGACCAGGGCATCCTGGATAACGTGGTCCACCAAGTCATATCTGGGGGGACCTTCTTCCCATCCAGGGAGAGCTTGACCTTGTCAATCCCAAGGAGGACCCCGTCCAGATCCTCTACAATGTGGCCATCCCAAAGTAAAAGAGGAACCCCACGAAACAATGAGGTGAAGCCTTTGCCCAGCAAAGGCTTCAGTAAACTCACACAGCTTATTGAACACAGTACTATTCTTCTTCTCATGTTTTGTTTTAGAAAAGATCAGCTCTATTGCTTGCAGGACCCTTGTCTTGGCAGCACTGCAGGTCAGCCCAAAGTCTACCAGGAGGATTTTTGTCTTCTTTACAGCTGTTGTGTATGCAACAGCCATTTTTGCCACCGCGCGCCCAAGGTTTTCCAAGAGGTAAGAGATGGTATGCTCTACCGGGAAGCAGAAGCAAGCAGCCACATGGGCCTGGCCCATCTCCAGTACATTCTTGAATGGGAGTGTCTCCAAGATGTCCCAAACAAGCTCAATGGAGTTTACACAGTAAACTCCACTGAGAACCACTGGGTCCAGGCAGGCATCCTTGTAGGCAGTAACTGCCCACTTGGATGCCCCCTTGGCATGTGTCAACCCAGCTAGTGTGTCACTTGTCATCAGAAAGGTACCATGGACCCTGTCTTTGAGCTCCTGCAAGACAGGGGGGACAGATAGAGCTGTTTGACCACGTGAGTGGCATAATTTGAATAGAAGGTGGGTGGGACAAAAGAAACCAGGACCCGCAGAGTTCACTGTCAATGTTTTCTAAAAAAAGGTAAGTATTTTGGAATTTTTATTAATCATAATTTTTTATGTACCTTTGCAAGTTTCCTCTTTGCCAGTGGCTTCAGCAGGCTTAGCCATTCTTAGTGCAAGCAGTTGGGCGGGCAATTCTGTATCCTCAGTTCTTGCTTGCTTGGCTTGCTGGCTTGAGATGTGCATACATCTCAGGATTGTCAACCCAGACATATGGTGCGGAGAGGGAAAATGACTTGAACTAGAGGCCCTCAACTACAGTTTTTGAACGTTAAGAAGACGCTCAATTGTTATTTTGGGGGTGTCTGGCATCTTGGCCCTGAGTGACTTGGCGGACATCTTTTCAATTTTGTCCCCTGTAAGAACGGTGGCCTTGACTTTTGCCTTGACCTTGCGGTCAATGTCTTTGATTTTTGCAATTGCAGAGTTGAGATCCTTCAAAATCTTCTCCAATTCTCTCATATGATTTTTTACTAGCCTTTCCATATTTTTTTATAGCTTTCTCCCTAATAAAATCTGTATTATTCTGATACTGTTGCCTCTTTGTTTATTCCTGTTTGTTTTCCCATTTGCTACACTATCCTATCTTTTTACCCATTGTGTATATGTTTTACGCTCATCTCAATATGTGTTGTTTGCTTTGTGTTGGCATTGTTTCATTAATTGCTATATTTTTTTTAGTACCCAAACACAGCCCCTTGTGAAAATATTAACAACAATTTGGTGATCAGCTAAATTTGAATTAGAAAATTATAGGTTAAGTGTTCTTAGATAAAGTTGTTACTGATCTGAATTCAAAACCTTAATGATAAACTTTAAGCCAACCAGAAGCCAAGTGATAAAGTGATTGTTGTGACATAAAGGGTCATTCAATAATTCTTTAATGCATGTGCACTAATTAATATGATTGGCTGGATCTTTTGCTATTGTGCGCCATTGCTGCTGTGGCAAGTTGTTGGTGGACTAGTGCCCAATCAGCTGCTGGTTTAGCACTAGTCCACCAACAACTTGCCACAGCGGCAATGGCACACAATAGCAAAAGATCCAGCCAATCATATTAATTAGTGCACATGCATCAAAGAATTATTGAATGACTCTTTATGTCACAACAATCACTTTATCACTTGGCTCCTGATTGGCTTAAAGTTTATCATTAAGGTTTTGAATTCAGATCATTAACAACTTTATCTAAGAACACTTAACCTATAATTTTCTAATTCAAAGTTAGCTGATCACCAAATTGTTGTTCATTTTTTCACAAGGGGCTGTGTTTGGGTACTAAAAATAACTGTGTTCTGGATCTAGATACATGGCATAGTAAATATATGATTTTATAGAAATAAGCTGAAAATAAAGAATAAAACCAACTATAAACAAAGAGAACATGAGCAATCAAAATCCAAAAAAAAAGATAATATAAATAGAAAATGCTTGGCAACAGGGGGTTTATTGGGGCAGGAAGAGTGATGCCTAGTAGGCAGAATAGCAAGGGAAGGAAGACATAGAGGCAGTGCTGGCCTGGGGGGTCTGAGATTGGGTGGGTGGGGGTGGTAGGGGTAGGAGGATTGCGCGTGATGGCTGCCATATAACGCTCGTCATATTCCTCATCAATCATTGGCTGGATGGGCTGGTAGGTGGCAATAGCCCAAGGTGGGAGGCGCTTATCTTTGCATGATTGGTTGCCTATGTTCACGTGGAAGACAATTTGGGAAAACAAGTCAGCCACCATTTGGCGGCCAAAGAGAGAGTTGTGGTCAAGGATCCCAAGATAGAGGTCTTTGAAAGCCTGAGGGCGGCGCTCCCGCAGTGTAGATCCAATGTTAAAAAAGACAACAACAGCCAGACGGATGTCTGCGTGGCCAGCGGGGTATACTGAGGCCTGGTGCCCACATCCCTGAATGGCCTTGAGGGCGGTGGAGCTACCCTCCATCTAGTGGCTCAAGAAAACCTGATGCTTTGAATTTGAGCCATCCCAGGAGTTGAGTAACCCACTAAGGATGTGGCTGTACTTGTAGCCATTGGTGAAATCTGGGTTTGTCTGATAGTAGACAAAACCCTTGGCTGAAACAGCCAGAAATGCACCAATAAATGTCCCCTTCTTGACCTTCTTCCTCCCTTTTTGGGTGGCGGCTCTTCCTTGGGCACCAAAATTGTCAAAAGCTATGGATGGCTTATAATAAGAAATGAAAATGATGTCATCTGACAAAATTGTCAGGCCTCAGACCAGGGTTGACTCAATGCAATATTATATGGGGAATTCTCAGTGCCATCCCATTGGTTGTTGGCAAAATTGGTAAGAACCCGTATGGAAGCCACCTTTCTGTGCATCCAGAGCTGCACCATGCGCTCAGAGACCCATATGTTATGGTGGGCAAGCTGTTTGAGGACCTGGGTTAGGGGAAGCTTGGGGTCCCTCTGGAGGAGGTCAAGTATTATTGGGTAGGCCTTGGTTATCTGGGACTTGGGGGCCTTCTTTGGCTTCTTGGCTGTCCCAATCAGATTCCCTTTGTTTATTAGGTAGTTGACCTCCCGCATTATTGTGGCTCAGGTGAATTGCAACTGGGCAGCAATGTGGTCCCATGACAGACCCTGTAGGTTTAGTGCCACAATTTCCTGGAGAATTTGGACGGTGATGATTTGTTGTTTGGGGTGCTGGGCTGCAGGAGCTGAAACCTGATTGGCTGTAGGGGGGCAGGTTGGCTAGCAGCAGGAAGATGTTCCAAATCAAGGTTGTCATCCTGATTGGTTGATTGCCAGGAAGCTTGTGTGGGGGTGGGTACGGGAGCAGGGGCAGAGCTAGACACTGCATGACTACTGAACAAGTCAAAGCCATAGGGGTTGGTGGTCAGGTACAGGTCAGCTTCCTTGTTACCTGCCTCAAAGGCTTGGGTATAAATGGGTGCCTCCACGCCCTGAGCCTTGTCTCCATTGAAGCTGGCTTGGCTGCTGGGGCCGTTGAAGATGTTGCTGTTGAAAACCATATTGAAAAAACCTAGGATAAAATCACTAAAAGTAGAAAATTTAAAATTTAATGATTTATTTTTATTGTAATCTTGAGTCCATATTTGGAAGATTCTCAATACCATTTCATACAAATAAGGATCCATGAAAATGAATAAAAAGCCTCTGTTCCTAAATTGAATAGCTGTTGATTGGCTGTTAAACTGTTATTTTTCTATTTTAGGCTGCTCATACTAAACATCTTGTGTGAGTTCATTTTTTTGTGCTTGTGGAATCTTGCTTCTAGATTGCTCCAATTCTGTTTCTTTTTAGTCCTTCTGCTGGTGCCTCATATGAATCCTGATTGGATTATAATATACTCCAGAATAGCATCCATCCATTTTTACTTGTTGTGTCAGTTCATTTTGTTTGTGGTTGAACTACACTGCTTGATGTTTGATATAATTTCATATATTGGGCTAGTGAAATTTTGTTTTTTGTTTGACAGTTCATTTATTAACCAAAAATATTTGAATTAATTGAATCCTGAATCTTGCACAACTTGGATTTTGTTCAAATCTGAAATCATTTTGTTTAAATCTGAAGTATTTTTGGTTGTAGCCATAGCTTCTAAAACCACTGTATAACAAGGCCATCATCAGATTTTTATTGTTTGTTTATACTTGATTGGAAGAACATGTAATTGGGGGCCCCAATCAAATGTTTGTCTAAAATATTGACCAGAATAATGTCTTGGTTAATGGTGAAACTTATTCTGATTGACTACTGGAAATGACCTAAAGGATTGAATTGATCATTTGAATGAGTCTAGGATCAGATTCTGGATTTTTGAAGTCTGGTCTAGGTCTTTGGACTCTAGTAGTTTTGGTTTGTCAATTGGAACTGACTGATATGTTTTAATGTTATGTTTATGTTTGATACTATCTTTTAACTGTTTTGGTGCCTTCAGAGCTTCTTATTAATTGGCTTGCATTTTTAGGCTCCTTAATTATACTGTTTTTGGTTTCAGGTGGCTCTCTTGATTTCCTGGTCTCAGATTCAAGTTCTGAGCAGACGGCTGAATTTCCTGCATTTTTTAATAATTAATTTTAAATTTTTGACCTTGGAACTAATCTTTAATGTCACAGCCCATACTGGCTATCAATTGTTCTCCTGGGAAAGAAGCAGGCTGGTCCTGAAAGTTCATGTATACAATAGGGGCAATATATATCAGATAGTTTGCAGCAGTGTCTCAAGGACGCCAAGTCCCAGTGTAGGGCATAACCTGATCAGGTAACTCTAACACTATGATATAAAAAACCATTTTGCTGAAGTAATAGATAGAAAGAGCCTCTGGGGTGAGAAGAAAGGTTAGAGCTTCCTGCATTGGGTTTAAATGTTGACCTACTGGAGCATTATAGAAGTAGCCCAACAGAAAGGAATCCAGGTGGGGGTGGAAGTATTTCTTGTCATGAATGTGGGAAAGCGCAACCAGCATGAGTGGTAGAAACTATGGCGTTTGCTGTTGTAGCAAGGAATATTGTTGATGAAATTCACTCAGTGACACAAATAGAAGGCATAAATTGGTACAAAAATAGTAAATTCCTACAAACAATAAATGCCCCTGTTACATATGACTTTTATTACAAATATGTTAACTGTGAGAAAGGACCCCTTAACCATATTTATGCTTAATTGGGGGAATATCTAATTATGGTGCCATTAATAGGTTAGTGACATTCTCTTCAGTGAAATTATTTTTGTGTTTTTAATACTGATGTTTTTGTGCATACAGGGCAGTACATTAGTTGCAGCTACACTGTGGCCTGTTTGGCCCTTGTTTAATGTGGTGTCATACTAGTGATAAGGAGCGCCTTTTGGGGAAGCTTCAAATATGGAATTAAGAAGAAGAGAAGTATATTTTATTGGATAATATTTTAGACTTATATAGACTTGGCTGTGGTGGGGATTTAGTTGGATCAAACCTAGGGGTTGGTCATGTGCTAGATGGGTTTGAGCCACTGGATACTTGGACAGTCAGGTGATATTGCTTGGTTACCATTCTTGGTATGCCAAACGGTATATTAGAAGGGGACTTAATTGGGCAATGATTGAATGTTAAGTAGGTTGGCGGTAGCCAGAATGCTTGTACATCCAGACCCTTGACACATACCCCCTTAAGGGGTTACTCTGGTGCATCAGGAGGGGGCTTTGTTTTCACAGCTGCTGCATGATGCTCTTGGAGCTGTTTACTAGTTGTAACCAGTCTGGTTGAGTGCTCTCCTTTACTGAGGCAGAGACAGGTTCTGTGTTATTTCTTGATAATTGGGTTTTTGGCACTTTGGAATTTTACTAGTTAAGTGTTGTGCTCTGGTCTGTATTTGATGACTATTCCTGGTCCCCAGTGTACTGAGTCTAGTTTCTTTCTGTTGCCAGCTAAAATCCAGACAGGGGAGTTGATGGGAAGTGGTTCCTCTGTGGAGGTTACCTTTTGTGTCTTGAGCCTCTTCATTTCAGCTATTTTAGCTTTGAGGCAGATGTGTTGTAGGTTTGGTGCTTGCTCTATTGTGGGAGGTTTCCCCGGGGGGATCTTTATGTAGGGCTGTTTGTTGCGGGTGATTACTTCCGGTTTGTACCCGTAGGTTAGCTCAAATGGTGAATAGCCTGTCCCTTGGTTGGTGCAGACTTGGGATACTAGTAATGCATATTTCACGTATAGTGGCCATGTGTCTTTGGCTTTGCCATCCATTATTTTCTTTAGAGTACTGATAAGGCTGCCGTTTAGGCGTTCCACTCTACCATTGACCTGTGGCCTGTATGGAGAGGTTGTGGAGTGTTTAATGTTTTTGGATTTCAAGTTGTCATTTACTATGTGACCTGATAACTCTGTTGCTCCATCAGTTATGATGTAGTCTGGAGTGCTGTAGTTGGCTATGATTGCTTTGTTAATGAAACAGTTGATGGTTTCTGCTTTGTGGTCCTTTGTTGCCCAGCAGATGGGCCAGCGTGTGGCAAAGTTGATAGCTACAATTAAGAAATGTGTTTTTTTTTGGGAAGGGGCCCACTACGTCTAGCCCCAAAACCTTAAATGGTTCAGGGTCTGGTACTAGGTTGACAGTTGGCTGAGGAGCCTTTGTACTGGTGTATTTCTTGCACATTGTGCACTTTTTTAGAACATCAACTATATCCTGTTTGAGGTTGGGCCACCATACTATCTCTTTTAGTGTGAGGTATAGGTTGTTAGCCTTTGTGTGGCCTAGTAGGCAGTGATGTCTTAGTATGGTGTCAACTCTTTGTGCAAGTGGAATGTATGAGACAATTTTTTCATTGATAATTTGGTACACTGTGCCATTTGATACATGGAAATACTTTTTATTTCTTACTGATGTATTTGGGTCAGTTGATGTGTTGAGGGGTCTTTCCCTTTGGTTTTATACTCAGTGTTGTACAGGTTTGGCCATTCAGGGTCCAGGTGGTCAGGGTGATCCTCTCTAGGCTGACATAGTCTAGAGAGGGCATCAAACGTGACCAGCTCTGCCCCATTTTTGTACTAGATGTCCAGGTTAAGCTGTTCCAGCAAGGACATCCATTTGGCTTGTTGCCATGTGAGTGCGTTCTGAGTTTTAAAATAGATTAAGGATTTATGGTCAGTTAGTACTCATATGTTTAAATGTCCTTCCAGATAACATCTCCATTTCTTGTATGTGTGGTATATTTCTAGCAATTCCTTATTTTGTATTGGGTACCTCTGCTCAGTATTAGTTATTTTTCTGCTTTTGTGACATACTGGCAGGAAGTCTTGCTGCCCTGGCTGGCAGATGCGCAGGACTGCGCCAATGGCAGTGTTGCTGGCATCTGACTCAAGCTTGTAGCACCTGTTATTGTTAGGGTATTGCAAGATTGGTGCTTCAATCAGAGCTTGTTTTAATAAATGAAAATTCTTGTCACATTCTGGTGTCCAGATGAATTTCTTTTTGGCATTATCCTTGGTTAATTCATTGATTGGTGTGGTTAGTTTCCCGCAGTCTTTGATGTATTTCCTTAGGTAATCTACCATGCTGAGAAAGCATCTAAATTGTTTAACAGAGGTGGGGTGTTGCATGTTATTTATGGCTTTAATTTTGTCTGGATCTGCTTTAATGCCACCGTTGGAGACAATGTGGCCCAATAACAGGAGTTTCTTTTCCATAAATTAGCACTTACTTGGTTTTGCATAAAGTTTGTGCTTTGCAAGTCAATTGAGTGTCTCACGGACATGTGTGAGGTGTTCCTCTTTTTTTTTGAGAATATTATGATATTGTCAAGGTAGCATAATGTATTTGAGAGGCTGTTCAGCGCTTGGTTCATTATGGTGACAAACGTTGCGGGAGCGTTGGTCATCCCAAAGTTCATTACTCTACATTTGAAGGATCCAAATTATATACAGAACGCAGTCTTTGGTATGTCCTTTTCCTTTACTTCAACTTGGTTGTACCCTGAGGTGAGGTCAATTTTGGAGAAAAATTTGGCACCTGAGAGTCTTGCAAACAGATCCTCTATAGGTGGAAGAGGGTGTTTATTCTTTATTTTGCCTTCATTTAGTGATCTGTAGTCAGTTAATAGACGTAGAGTGCCTTCCTTTTTCTTTACAAAGAATACTGACGCCCCCCATGGGGATTCAGATGGGCGGATGAAGCCTTTAGCTAGGTTGTCCTCAATGTGTGTTTTGAGGGTTTGGGTCTCCATGGGGGAGAGTCTGTAGAGGGGTGCAGGTTTAGGCATGGCCTTGCATAAGTTGATGCCATGTTTTACCTCCCATTTGGGGGGTAACTCTGTGAGTTCTTACTTGAATATGTGAGTGTATTCATTTAGGAGTGCCGCAAGTTCTAGGCATTGGATCTTTTGTGTTTGTATGTTATTGAACTCAGTGACCTCATTATGTGGAGGGTACTATCTTTGGTTAGATGTTCTAAGTCATCTTGGTTTATGACCTGGACAAATACTGTGTCTATTAGAATGAGGTCATTTGGTTCTTTAAGGATGTTGAAGTTGACTCCATTGCAGTTGATGGTCATGGTCTTTGTTTTCCAACATATGCTGGGGTTCACCCGGGTGAACCCGTCCATGCCTGCTACAATGTTGTAGTTTATTTTGTTCATGACAAGTCCTTTGATGGACGTTTCTATGCCTTGGAGGTCAATTCTGAAGGGAGTTGTTTTGCCTTCAAGTAGAACCTTTGATTTGTCTGCCATTTTGGCGTACTTGAAGTTGGATTTGACAACTGGTATTTTATACTTGGTTAAAAAAGGTTTGCTAACCATAGTGTGTTGTGCACCAGAGTCAAATAAAATTTTATGTGATGTGATTTATAAATGCATGGATAGACAAGAAGTTGTGAGCAATCTTTAATTTTTAAGTTCATAAAAATGGAGGATTACAGGGCACAGGGGATGCGAGCAGCAAAGTTTGTGCCTTGGTACAATTTCTTGTCAAGTTGGGGGAGACAGGGGCACTTAAGCCTGTTCCCCCTCCTCTTTTTCCTGTTCCTCTTTTTTGAGACCTTTGAGGTCAGAGAATGTGGGATCAGATTTGTAGCAGGTTGCTACTTCAGCATTATTAACTTTGGAAGTGTCCTCATTCTTGAGACAGGAGCGGTTTGCGCTTTGGCTGTGATTGCCATTGTTGTGATTGGAGTTGCCATTGTTATGGTTGGTATTTTGGCGTTTGTTGACATTGGATTTTTCTTTGCCATTGCGTGCAGCATATTCCATGTTTGCGCGTTTTTCAGCGTGCTTGGCTTCTGCAATGAGCGCGGGCATGGAGGTATTGGCCTCTGGGCGGATGAGGGCAGCAACAGAGGGTTTTATTCTCTAGATGAATGATGCTCTGGTATGTAAGTTGTCAGCTTGTGCTGGGTTTTAGATTTTGCAACATATTTTCTCAAATTTGTTGGCGTAAGCTGTGATAGTGGTCTTCTGAGGAAGATTGCTGAGCTGTATTGCAATGTCTTGGAGGGATTTGGTGACGCAGAAATTGTGTGTGATGTCTGCTTTGAACTCTTCCCAGTTGTCAAGCTGGTTGTCAGTTTGTGAGCCAACCCAGGTGGTAAACCAGTTAGCTGCAGCCTCGTTCAGGCGCTTGCTGGCTTCCTGGACCCATTTCTCATGTGGGATGCGGCTGGCGCAGAGTATAGCAGCTGAGTGGTCTAGCCAGTTGATGATGTTTTCTTTGTTTTTACCAAAAAAACTTGTCAATATCAATGTATTTGGTGTTGGTCACTTCACCTGTGATAGGTGGTTGTGCGTTTGTTTGTAGTTGAATAAAGTGACTGTATTGAATAATCTTGGTGCATGCTTTAGGCATGACCAGACCTTCAAATATGGTGCATCCACTGGGTATATCTTTGTCAATATTGTGGGCACGGAAGTACGTCTTCCAGGTATCCTGGGATGTGGCCTGGTTGAGTATGTGAGTGAAGGTGGGTGGGTTTTGCTCAGTCATTTTCTCTCTCATGGGCGTGGTCAAAAAACCGTAGCTGCTACCTGTGATAAGAAGCGCCTTTTGGGGAAGCTTCAAATATGGAATTAAGAAGAAGAGAAGTATATTTTATTGGATAATATTTTAGACTTATATAGATTTGGCTGTGGTGAAGATTTAGTTAGATCAAACCTAAGGGTTGGTCATGTGCGGGATGGGTTCAAGCCACTGGATACTTGGACAGTCAGGTGATATTGCTTGGTTACCATTCTTGGTATGTCAAACGGTATATTGGAAGGGGACTAAATTGGGCAATGGCTGGATGTTAAGTAGATTGGCGGTAGCCAGAATGCTTGTACATCCAGACCCTTGACACTAGCTATTAAATTGAGCAATAAAACACTTGGGCAATCATGTAAGTGTTTGATTACTTTTCTGCTCAACCAGCCCAAAATTTTTTTGAAGTATGAATTTGCTCATAAGACTAATATTTGGGTTTTGCAGCATTTAAGCTTTGCAAATTTCTAGCCATTTGAGGTTGTTGGTAGTTAGTTTGACATCAGGAGAATTATTGTTCAAATGTTTTCATTTATGCTGAGGTGTCATGACCATGTGTGACATTAGGGTGCCAGAAACATCTTGAGACCTGACATTTAGCTTATTCTATTCTTACTACAAAACAAGGCTGATTTGGGTCCTTATCAGCAGTTAACATCAAGGGTAAGTTAATTGAGTTTGAAACTAATTTTTTTACTATAGGAGTGTCTTTTTTAGCCTAAGGGATTAATTTACTAGTGAATCTAATAGCTAGCTATTCTAGAGCTTAAATAAAATTTTATTTTATGATATCTCATTTATTGAGGACTTCTTTAGTGTTATTTTGATTGCCTCTGGGTTTAAAAGCCCATGTTTTGATTGTTGAGCTTTATGTTCTGATCTGAAATCCATGTCAGGTGTGGCAACATATGTGTTGAGTTTATACTTCTGGGAAGTATAATAAACAAAATAAGGGGAAGATTTAAGAAGAGAATGATACTTTATTGAATATGAATATAGAATAATATATAGTATCATGACAAGCCACATGCCGTCCATGTACGTCATAGAGGTCATGGGGCTTATCTGAGTAATGTTCCTCTTGAGTCACAAGGCTTAATCAAGTTGTGTTCCATTTAGGACCTGGATTGAGTGATCCCTGTAATAGATGGTTGACTGATGGTAGTGCCACCAATTTACTGGTTGGTTGGTGAGCCATTTGATGATTTACTCAGGGTGTTAATTCCCCAAGAGGGAGTAATCAAAGATGTTGCGACATATGTGAAAGCTGTGCATGTTGGATTTTTTTTATAATTCTCAGTTGGCCTATCTTGCAGTGTCAGATATGTTAAACAATCAATTATGTCAGGGTGCATTCTAACACATTTGGCTGCCAGATGTAAGTTATCAGATTTTTGGAAGAAATATTTTCTTTCTAAGAAAGTATCTTGCAAGTTGATGCATTTGCTTAGATTAAACTGGCGCACAATGTGTGACAAGAGCCCATTGTCAAAGTTCAACCGTGTTGCAGAACCATTGCAGTCTATTTTTCTAGGTGCTTAGTCTCAAATGTCTTTATATGCTACAACATACAGTAGTTTTAAAAGCTATGGCAACAAGCAAAAGCAATTCAGATTTAAACGGAATGAACTCAGATTTAAGCAAAATTTAAATGAACCCAAATCTATTGTAAATCAATATAAATTTGTTTATTTTTAATTTTGTTTAAATCTGAGTTCATTTTGTTTAAATCTGGATTGTTTTTGCTTGTTGCCATAGCTTCTAAAACTAATGTATTCATCAACGGTTTATGTCATCTTGAGTTATCATGACATTAGTATTCTTGAGTGCAAATTTTTCAATAAAATAATGTTTAAACACCTTCTAGTTTTCACTCTGGATGAGGTTGTTCTCAAACCACTTGCTCACAAATTGAAAAGCTATACCTGTAACTTGAAGAACAATTTTACTTGCTCAGATCTTTTGAGGGTAGCCAACTTGTGCAAACTTGTTTTGTGTACTTTGAAGCCAGATTGTGGTGTTTTTCTGTCAAAGTCCTACAAAGGCCCTAATTTTAGTTGAGCAGAGGCATTGAAACACTATGTTGGTACCTCTGTAATTACTGGTGTTGTAGGAGATCCAGGACTCAGGGTGTGCTGAGGAAGTTGAACTGTTCACTGGGTATGAGGAAATTGTTGGAGATAGTTTACTCTGCAAAAACCTCTTGCCCCCCTTTGTGTCTTCTCTAGCCGGTAGGAAGTGCTATTTGCTGGGTCATTTCCTTTGGAGGGATTTTTCTTAAAGCAAGTAGGTGTGGATAACCCAACTGTGGTACCACTGTTTAGTTTATACTTCTTGAAAGTATATGAAACAAAATAAATAGGGAATTGAAGAGGGGAATGATAGTGTATTTGATATAAAAGAATGATGTTATACAGTATCATGATAAGCTGCATATTGTTCATGTACATCATGACAGTTATAGGGCTTGTCTGAGTAGTATTCCTTATAGGATTCAAAATATCTGATCCTTGTACAACATAGGGTGTGGCAATAGTGCCACCAATCATTCAGAAGTCAAGCTATTTATAAGAGAAATGATTTCCTGAGAGGGAGTAATCAAAGAGGTTGTGATAGAAGCCAAGATTTTTTATGATAGTTTATTGTGCTTGGGTCGGAGCTCTAGATAGTACTTGCAATGGGTTTGAAGCCAATCCTTGAAGGATCCATCTCCTGGGAGGAGCAAATAAAAAATCCTGATATTTAGGGGTAGGAAGATACTCCATTGCTTATTTTTCAGCTGACTGATTTTCTGTCAAGTTTGATCCAACTATAATCTTCTTCATGTGACAATTTTAACTTTAAAACGATAAAAAAATCAGAAATACAAATTAAACCAATTCTGTTCTATAAAAATTATTCTTTGAAACTTTTAATGTGCTTATTTTACTTTCTGGCAGTGAAACTTAATTTAATTAGCTTTTAAAAAGATAAAGATTTAAGATAAGCCTCTTAAATGCAAAAAAATAAAATTAAAAATAATTATGTCAACAGCATAGTTTTTATTAGTAAATGTAGTTTATTTAAAAATTTTGATTTATTGTGAAGCTAAAAACGTACTTGTGAAGAAACTTATAGCTGGATCAAATTTGACAGGAAATCAGCTGGCGGAATATCTTCCTGCCCCAACATTTAGCTTAATTTCCTTTTTCTTATTATATATCCTTAACAAAGTGTATAAACTTTGCTAGAGTTACCTACATTTCACTTCTTGTTTGAAAATCCGTGGTGAATGGTTTCAGATGACTTTAGGCAAAAATATAGCCTCGTAAATAAAAACATCATAGTTTATGGCCTCATTATTTGGTCTTTTAGGCGTTTAGTAATTTCTGAGGTTGGCCTTCAGTAGCATCATTGAAAGCGTTCTTAGTTTCTATCAAACTCGTCTTGGCGTAATATATTCAACTTATCAACTAAATTATGGCTCACATTACGGGTTTACAAAGCGGAAACGTTTGGAGTTGTCAATAATCATCCAGGAAGTGTTCGTAGTTAGTTCGCCCTTTTCTACAGGAACCGCGATATATACAAACATCTAATTCCAGAAACCCCAATAGCCCAAGTGTTTTGGTTCGCCTTTACTGGACAACAACAAAAGCAGCAAGAAAAGTTGAAATCGAAACAGAGCATCTAAAGGCCAAAGGCGCTGTTAAGAAGCCGATAACTAAATGATATACGGCTGCCATATAGCAAGCTGTTTGAAGCAGATGTAAATAATGTTCTTAGAACAAATAAATCAAGATATCCACTATGTATAAGTGATTTAATATGCGTGCTACCTGTGCTTAATTATAGCACCACGAATTATTGGAAAGATTTCATAAGTACGCTGCTGGAAAATTAGAGCAACCGATTTTTGGAGTTAGATAGTTAAATTAGGCTAGTTAAACACAATCAAGAAGCGGGCGCATCAGCTGTAGGCTTTTCACTGGAGGGCTCTGAGATCTCCTTGATGGTAGTTGTTTCCTCGAGAACTTGAGTAATAGATTCCGATTGAATAACTTCGCTCCGAGTTGGTTCTTCAAAGGCCTTCTCTAAGATCGAACCACTGTCAAGCTTTGGCGTAGGATAATTTATTATCCCTACTAAGAAAACATCAGGAGCGCGATACTGAACCAAAAGCAGTGCCACACCGATTCCCAACACAAGTATGACACTGAGGATCTGGTACCAAGTTGAGCCTGCAGTTAATATACTGAAACTAAAATATTAGAAAAGATAGGAAACGAAGGTTTACCTTATATACACTTCATTTTTTTAAAAAGATGAGATTAGCTGAATCGAAACTGAGTAACTTACGTAAACCACGGCCCAGAGGTTTCATGAGAAAATTAGCATGTGCCATATAGAAAGATTCAAGAGCCTTGAATTCAAGGCTAAGCAAAAAGACAGAAGCCAGACTAGTTTCGTTAGGCATTTTAAAGAAGCTAGTTTACCATAAGTATAATCCCAGGACTATACTGGATGAAGCAAAATAACCAACAAAACCAAAGGGGACGACTGCCCAGTGATCAATCCCATTGGCTAATAGTGCCACGACGACAACAAAGTTGAGAAAGGAAAACAACTGTTGTACTTGAAGATTTCCCATCACAAATTAAGTTAAATTCAATAATACACTTCCGCCAAGGTTAAAGACACCAGATAAGATTTTATTTATTGGTCATAAACATTCTCCTTGAACTATTGGGCCCCACGGTCCAAGCATGCTTGGGTTGGTTTCAAATAGCTTAGTGATGTATTAATACAAAGGACTTCCTATAGGTTAATGCACCCTGTTCAGCCATATTGGCTCTGTAATACCTGCTTTGCGTGTGCATAGTCTTGACGCACTTTTGATTTAAAGCACAGTCAGAAATCACCTTCAATTGTAGATTTTAATCTTAGCGCAGGAATACTCTGTAATCTGAAATGAAATGAATTCTGGCTATTTAGGACGAACAAATATTTCTTATTTGTTGGGTACTCAACTGATTTCCACAAAGCGTTGGAATAAAGTCCAATTCTATCATAGCTTTATAAACTCTAAAGCAAAGAGGATCTTTGGGGGGAGTAGAGTATTTGCGGAGGAATATTGCATCTATTTGATAATTCAAGTGCTTTGTAATGGGGTTTAGCTTGGCATTGTTTCCAAACACTCCTTGCAGGAATGCAGGGTTTAGCCAGGGCTATCAATGTCACACAGCTGTATTTTGCTTCAATCTAATCCTAGCCTTTAATTGGATGGGCGATAGTAGGTTCCATGATTTTAAGCGTTTGATACAAAAAAGAGGGATTTTGATTAGCATTTATGTTTACTGTGGTGAAAACCCTGGAGCCCAAGCGATAAGGTAAGACAATTACGGGTGTCGCCCCCTTAAACCGCCACACGTGCTGCAATTTTAGCAAACTTGGGTGCAACCAATACATGGAGCAGCCAAGGGACTAAACATAAGTTAACTTACATATGTACCACGTATAGACTTGCGCTTTAATAAGTAGAATTATTTTTAGTAAATCTAGAGATGAAATTAAGCGCAAGTTTATGGAACACTTCCAATTGCGATAAATTGATTGGGATTAAAATGAAAGTCCCAAATGCTTTGTACGCATTTAACATGGAGATTTATTTCATCAGAAAAGTCTTGATTTGATCTGCTGAATTAGAAGCTAGAATAGTTCTGTCAAGAGGACTATGCTAATAGTTCGCTGGAAATATCTTTCTCTATCGATTAAGGTCCCACGCTTCTGAAAAATTTTAGAATAAACTTTTTGATTGCTAAATTTGAAATCTCTCAAGAAGCAGATTTTTAAAAAATGGGGATCAACAGAAAATTTAATTGTGAAGGCTTGTTTTTTTGTTAAATATACAGTAGTTTTCAAACCTGTCGAGATAAACATAAAATCTCAGTCTAAAAATGAATACAACTCAGTCTAAAAACCAAATAAAAAATTAAGGAATTTATATTAAATTACAATAGATTTGGATCCACTTTGATTTCGTTTTTAGACTGAGATTTTTCGTTTATCTCAACAGATTTGAAATCTAATGTATCAGAAAAAGGATAATAATGTCGCACATATTCAATTACTCCTCAGGAAATCATTTCCCAAGAAAGAGTTTGCCTGTTGAATGAATGCACTATTTGTTACAACTGAACTAGTCATAGCTCAGTATTGGAATTGGGAAAGACAACAGTCCAATTAGAAAGGACAAAGAATATGATCAAGATATAGCTTTATTTGTGTCAGGATACCAAGTTTACTGTGCTGCTCCGTCAGGGTTGGCAGAGCGAGAGCAGATACAGGCATGGTCCACCAGACGATGGGACCTAACTTTACCAAGTAGGATGGGGCTTTCCCAGTCACAGCCCATGGACCAGCTACTGGCAAGGCAGAGTCAATCAATCCTATAAGTGCTAGGTAAAGCACACCAAGGAATTGACTACTCTGGCCAGTAGTGCCAGAAGTGAGTGAGAGTGTGTCAGTGGGTTTAGGAGTCAATGGGGATTTCATTGGAGCTAGGTAGGCAGAAGGATTGTTGTATTTTCTATTGAATATCAGGAAATACACAATGATGTCCTTATTATTGCAGACAAGATAATAGGGGTCTTTGGGGGCATCTGGTCTGGTGCACCACAACAGGTCTTCCAAAGTCCATGGTTTTTGAGATGGTGTGTCCTACTCTCATTTGGTGAAGGGTATATGACCAAATGAGAGTAGGACACACCATCTCAAAAACGCCACTTCAATTTACGCCATCTTGAATTTAATTTGAGATTGCATTTTTTGCGTTAGTGGTTTTGAATCACAAAAAATAAAAAACAATAAAATAGTTAAAATTTACATATACTTTATTAATGCGGCATCTCAAATTTACGCCATCTTGATTCTGTCACTTCAAGTCAGATTAATTAAATCTATTTCGCTAACTTTATTTACATATGAAATCACTTAGTGCGGTGCATGTTTATGCCATCTCAACTTTACCTCATTTTGAATCACACTATTTATCTTTGACTAAAATAAGCTTATACCTGAACTAAAATAAAGCCTGTTGCATAGTGCTAGAAGATGTTCCTATAGTATTAATCCAAGACACTTATAATAAGAACAACCTAAATAGATGCCACTATGATAGTCCTTCTAGTGATTATCATTGCTGGGTAAAAAACCCCAGTTTTATTATATGTAATTTATAACTTTATTATACATGAATACATTGATAAGGTGTAATACTCTAAAACTGTGGGTATCACTTGCAGTATGTATGGCAGCAGGTTGGCAAATTGGAATCCAGTCAAGGCGGCAATGATGGGATATATGGTCATCAACCAGCAGAAGACCTTTGCGTGTACGTTGTATCTTCCAAAGCTCCCGGCAAAGTAGTTAATATGTAGTACATGGAGGTGTACATTGCAATAGAGAGTGTAGAATGTGGAAACACCAGGGGAGGCCAGGTTCCAGTCTGGGAAGAGTTCAGTTGACCAGGATCATAGTGAGGGTCATGACCTAGTCCATCTGGAGAGGGCCCAAAGAACTCTGATCCCTGTTGGTAGCCTCCAATCCCAAGGCAAGCTGTGAGCACAGCTGTGAAGATGAGATGGTTCATCTTTCTTGGATTAGAGGGAGGTTGGCTGGGGCTAATTGGTAAGTTGGCTTGAGTTGTAAGTTGAATTTCACTTTTATTGCGGGTATTAATCTCAATAATAGCACAAGCTATTACTGAGGTGGGATCCTTTATTTATAGTCCTTTCCCCTGTGCAAAGATTTGCAATTGGGAGGTAAAAACAGGTGATGGGAAATCCCAGAAGTTTGGAAGATAGGAATAGCAATTGGGATTTGGGAAGATGGTCAAATTCCTGTTCTCCTGCTATCTGTGGATGGTTGGGAAGTTCTTGAGGTGAACCAATAATTTCATGTTGCCCTGGTGCTAGGTGAGGGGTGTGAGTCAATTCCTTTTCAGAAGCTATTTTGGTTTCAAGAACATTGTTTTGGTTGGAGTTTGATCTTGCCCATGTGGTCTGTAACTTAGCACCCAATTGGTTGGTGGCAAACTTATTTTTAAACTCTGAATCATTATTCCCTCCTTCTTCTGGAGGGGAAATTTTGGTGTCTGAATTTCCCCTTGTTTTAAGGGATTTTTTTGATTGGCTGCACTCCCGGGGGATTTCTGATTGGTTGCAGGCAGCCGGCTGGCGGCGGGCCCACTAGTGCCTGTCTGGGCGGGCAGGCGGCTAGCGGGGGGCTTGCGGGTGGCTGGTTGGGTGCTGATGGGCGTCTGCGTGGGGGCAGCGGGCGCCTGCCTGGATGATAAATTAGTCTGGCGCCCACTAAGATCCAGTTTTTCCTCAATTTTACTTTATTTTTCCCCAATAAGGGAGGAAATTCCTTATCAAATTTTGTCCCTTGAATTGGGGTTTCAGCTACCTTTCCCCAACTTTTCCTTTCAGTCAGTATTTGATTTATGTCAGGAATATTTCTGACATAAGGGTTCTCTTAATAAAATATTTCAATAGTGATTTTAATATGAAAGGGGGTGATTATGCCATTTCAATTTACGTCACTTCAAATTTCACCGAGTTTCATATCACTCAATTGATTTGATGCGCACAATGGATAGGGGAAAATAAGGGAAATTACATATGACACCAGGCTACGCTATATTGATTCCCTCACCGCAATTCTTGCTTTCCACTTTTCAAAAGTACATATTCATGTCAAAAATCATTATAATAAAGAATGTAAGAAAACATATGAAACTTTGCAGATATATATTTTTTGGCCTTCTCTAAACAACTGGGTACTTTTTAACCCCAGTTGTATAAGCCAGTTTTTGAGAAATTCAAGTTTTACTCTTTGGCCCAGTTGAGGTAGCTCCACCGTAGAATTGTTAATTTAATATAAAAAACGGTCAAACACACTATGTTTTTGAGCTACAGCACCTCAATTACATCACTTTGAAAACATCATTTTGAAAGCAAGTTTTCAGTCAAAACTCAAAGTTTTGCCTACTTGCATTACTAATAAAAATTTATTTTTACAAAACAAAAAACATTGAAATTTTGATATTATTTATTTTTAGATCTTCTCTACTATTCTGTGTAAAAAAATTACTACTTTGTATATTAAAAACATTCTAATTTTTCTCTTTAAAAACAACCCCCAAATTTCTCATATTTTTAAACTAATTCACTTTTAGATGCCTCCCAAGTCAATTACCAAAGCTGCGCCCAAGGCCTCCAAGGCCTAAAAAGTCCAAGATCACTCCTCCAAAGGCCAAAAAGGCCAATACTACCCCAAAAAAGTAGCCTTCTAAGACCAAAGCTCCTCCCAAGATCCAAACTTCATCACCTGAGCCAGAGAGAACCAGTACTACCCCTCCTCACTCTCCATTTGTACACTCCCCCTCAGACCCCCAAGAGAAGTTATTCAACTTCAATTGCCACTCTGATCCCACCTCAGAGCCTGAAGAGGAGCAGGAGCCTGATGCTTCTACAGATGACCAAATTGAGCTCTGGGATCTTAATATCATCCATAATATATACAATCAAAATGGTACCTTTGCTGTACCTGCCACTTATCCAGCCAGCTACCCCATAATGACAAAGAAAGGGGGTGCCGGCTTTGTCTACAAGGGCTACAGCTTCAGATGTAATGATGAGAAGAAACCCATCCATCAACATAACTACAAATTTGATAACGTTGGCTGCCCAGCTAGACTCACTAATTATGGGTTCACTAGATTTAAAGCCCTAACTGTCAACCATGACTGCACTGAGCCTTTCAACCCCCTTTACCAACTTATCCATTGGTTTCTTTGCCAGGTGATCCCAACCACCAAGGATCAAACTGTCACTGAGGTTGTCAATGATGCCCTCCTTAATTTAAATGATACCCAACTTGCAACTGTTGGTTGCGCCTCAAAACTACAGAGATATCTCACTGATCAGAGATATGCTCTGAGCACTGAAGGCGTCAGTGCTACGTCCATTGACCAATTGATCCTTACTGAGGAACAAAAATTATCACACCATGAGGAGAGATTTCTTCTTCAAAATGATGATCAACATGCCCCCAAGTGTATTATCTGCTTTTCCACAAGCCAGGATCTAAGCAACCTGCTGAAATGCAAGACCTGGCTCGCAGATGGCATTTTCTCAACCTGCCCAAAGCTCTTCAGCCAGCTTTGGAATATCCATGGGCAGGTTGGTAATCTAATTCTTCCCCTGGGCTTCTTTTTCCTTCCCAACAAGAAGCAGGAAACATATGTCCGTGCACTCACAATCCTAAAGGCCAAGCTTGATGAAATCCTCCCAATTATCAAAGAGGATCCCAAGGAGACTAGAGGGCGCAAGAAGAAGGCCCAGTCACAGGAAGAGGAAGCCACCCCAACCAGAAAGCAGCCCAAAAGCCTTCCCTATCACAAATATCTGGTAGTGGATTTTGAACAGGCTCAGGCAAATGCCTTCATTTGAGTCTTTAAGAGCTCCTCTCAGGGATGCTACTTCCACTTTCAGCAGGCACTCTGCTGCCACCTCCAAAAGTGCTCTGACCTTCATGAGCTGGTCAACTCTGAAGGCACCAAAGAAGCCAAGGACGTCTTCAATTGCTTTGCTGCCCTTGCTCTGATTAGAAAGGAGGAGATAAATGCCTTCTACGACGCCCTACTCTGTCACCCATATATTATAGCCAACCAGGTAGCCTTTGCGCCCTTTATTGAGTATTTTGAAACTCAATGGGTCAGTATCTTTCAAGGAGCACACCACATCAAAAAGGGCAATGAATCAATTACCTGGAACTGCTTTAAGCAGTTAAAAGATGGTTTAATCAAGACCACCTCTTCCCTTGAAGGGTGGCATGGCCAGTTTGCTACAAGGGTCAGGGTTCATAAGCCCAAATTCAACAAAATAATGGTACATCTCAAGACCCAACAAGACATCTCTGCCCAACTTTTTAAGACTGGCATGAATACCAAGGGTGATCCCCCCAAGATGACCAAGGCAGTGAAAAAGTATACTGAAATCAGCAAGGTGGTCCTTGCCTACTATCCTAAGGATAGAAAGCTTGAGCATCTCCAAGTTATCTCAGTTGCTCTTTCTACCAATGTTTGAGTCCTTTCCCAACAAGCTATTCTTTATCTTCTCTCTTATTTCCTTTGATTTTACTATTATTTGACTTTTTTGGTATTTGGTACAATTATATGCTTATTTTAAAGTATGGTTTATAGTTAAAATAGATAAAAATAGTTGTTTTTGGGATTATTTTAACTTTTTGGCTTTACGCAACTATGTTGCTATAAATTGGCCCCATTTTTTATTGCAGATTTGAAATTATGAGGCTTTTTTAAGCCTAGAAATGTTTTTTTTTGAATTTTATTTTTTGAGAATTTTTTTGGGGTTGAAAAATCTAAAATTAAAAACTTGTTTTTCTTAGTCAAAATGCCATAAATCAAAATGGCGTTTTTACTAATAAATCAAGATAGCGTAAATCAAAATGTTGTAATTCAAGATAGCGTTTTTTGAGATACCATTTTTGAAATGGCATGTCCTACCCAAATGAGGCATCAGGGGGTAGTAGTAATCAGGCGCTTCTGGATCTCCAGCTGGGGCTTGATATCCAACTCCTGAGTGTGAGTATTGGTATTTGGGCAATTTCAGGTGGAAAAGTATCAGAAATATGTATGGAAATAGATTGGTGAACCAAAGGTTCATAACAAGCTGTCAGAATCTTGCTTATATTAGCTGCTAATATTGAACTTGGTTGCATATTCTTCCCTCCTGTCAGGATTCTCCTTCATCATTCATTTTGCTGCTAGTACTTTTTTACAAGGACACCAACTTTATTTTAGCTATACTTTTGGTTACAATCATATCAATTTACTCTTAAAAACCTTCCCCCTTTATTCCCTTACTTGACTGGCTAATTTTCATCTATTTTAACGGTTAGTTCAATGTTCAAAGCTTACCTTTATTCCTCAAACAATTCTTGAACCACAGACCTATACTCTTAGCCAGTTAATTAAGTTCTGTAGTCAATTACCTTTTTGCTTTTTGCTTGCTTATGCCAGCACTTTGAACCTGGTTTTTCCTGCTCTTCTGCCGTCCTTGCTCTTTCCTTGGCTTGGCAAACACAAACCGCTTTCTTGTTTTCCCTCCTTTACCTCAACTTAACCTTTTTAAGTTTAATAAGGTACAGACTAAATGTGCTTGTCCTCTGCTTCCAGTTAAGAATTTTAACCACTATTGGTTAAACACATTCCCTACTCTTGCACCACAAACTCAGATTTTTAATAAAAGGCCTGAGTTCTATCCAATCTCAACTTAAGTTGAGATTGTTTGACTTCTACCTCAAAAGGTATTTGTTAGGCTTTGTGGCTTGTGTTTCCCTTAAATCTTGTTTTCTTTTCTATTCATCTTTGAATCTTAGCTTTACTTCATGATATCTTTTTATTATCTTTTCCAACAGTTAGATATCCTTTTTAGTGATACACAAACTTTGATAGTCAATAGTTTTAATCCATCAGTTAATGGTGAACAGTACCCAGACCTTGAAATCAAATTTTTAACCCAATCTTCTGTTATTAAGATTGGTCTTTATTTATATTTTTAGGTTTAATCAATTGTCTTAGTCCTTATTTTACTCCCTATAAGTTGTTAGGAGCCTTAATTCAAATATTTATTGCAAAATTTATCCACATTTTTATATCTGACTGATATAAATATTCTGGGATTAAATGCCTTAGTCTATAATAATTAACCCAAAAGTCTCAGACCTTACACAAGCTTTATTGGATAATAATAGCAATACTGATTCTCATAGGTGCTTTTGGCTTATATAGCTACTTCTCTATAGGTGTCTCTTGGCATTCTTCCTGGGCTATCTTGGTAGCATGTTTAAGCATCTTGAATTATGTTGTCTGGTTGGCAGGCTTATAGTTATTTTTAAGGTCTTCAGGAAAAGTTGTTTGGCATGCTAGTGTTCTATCTCTGCCTGTCTGTTCATTAGCTGTGATAGAGCTGGTTGCAGGTATCATAGGACTACAGTCAATTTATTACCAAGTTGGGTTGTCCTGACAAGCCCTGGTAGTCCAGTTCTCCTCAAATAAAAAAGGGTTCCCAATTTAGAACCTGTTACAAAAGTAATAATTTCAAAGCCCCAGGCGGGAATTAAACCCATACCTAGCCGCCAGGCGGGGCAAGCAGGTGTGGGGGATTTCCCCACACCTGGATTTTCTTCAAAAAGAAAAATTATAGGTTTGGGAACCATTTCTGCTCTGGTGGCAGCTGTGGGGCCCATTCTGGGACCCAAAAGCTACACCCAAGCCTTGGTGGGTTTGGCTGGGCCTGGGCAGGCTAATTTTAGCTGCCCAGTGTACCCAGTCCAAACCACCCTTCATTTAGTAATTTGGGGTTCCCAATTTGGAACCCTTTTTTAACCAAGTTTTTTTGCCTCAGGGATGCCTGTCAAGCCAGTCAAAAATTGGTAATCAAATTGAAAAAGACACCATGACCCCTGCAGCCAGACCTGCTAGAACCAATGACCATTCAGGCCAAGATGGGTCCCAACAAGCCAAACAACTGTTCCTGAAGACCCCAAAAATGACCATGAAGCAGCCAACCAAACAGCAGAGCCTGAGATGCCAAGCCTGGCCACACAGACAGCACAAGAAGAATGCCAAGAGGCTCTTTAATGAGAGTAAGTATATAAGTCAGAAGCTCCTGAAAAAGTTCTGTATTGTCATCCTTACCAATAAAGTTGTTATGAACCTTTGGTTCAACAATCTGATTCCTTACATATTTTTAATAATATTCCATCTGCAATCACCAAAGTACCATTAATCATCCTCAGGGATTGATAACCAAGCATCAGTTGACAAAACCAAAGCCTTCAATTACTACTGCCCTCCTGATGCTCCATTTGGCCCAGTGCAATTCACTGAGTATCCCTCTGTTGCACTTTTTGCTTTACAGCGCCACAATTATTTGAGATTATAGGGTACAGGAAATTTGCCAGAATAAAGTCATATGTGAGGATATGAGTAGTACTGTATCAGAAGAGCCAGGATTGAACAGAACCATGATTATTGCCCAGCAATGGCTTCTGATTGCGCAGAAGCACTTAAGGATTAGGATAAAGGTCAACCAGATTAAGGATAAAATAAAGATGGTTCAAAGATGATTTTATTGTAAATGATTAATTCTTCTTATACCTTCTACCAGGGTATTCTCTGGGCTGCTAGCAATGTCTTCTAAGACATTCTAGCACGCCCCTAATTTGGGTAATTATTAATCTAGGTTTGGCACTTCTTGCACGTCAACCAATAGAATATCTTCATCTTCACCCAGTACAGGTGATCCTTGCTGGAGTGGAATAATTTAGTTACTTCAGGATCACTTCCTGCTTCCTTGGCATCTACAAGCTTGATGCTTATTAATGTGTAAAATTATGGGAATTTGAGATTATGGGGAATTGAACCCAGCACCTTGGCGCCTGCAATATTTTCCAGGCGGCGCTTGACGTAAAAGTAGTTTGGCGCTTTGGCGCCTAATCCAATTGCTAGGTGACGCCGCAGCGCTTGTGCATTTTTAAAGTGCCGCGGTGGCAAATCATGTCTCATTTAATTGCCGCGGCGGCGCTTACCATTGGCTAGATTAAGGCTCAGGTCAGCAGACTACTGCTGATCCAATATGCATATAGTTTATACTACCAATTTATGTCGTTTGGTAGCTGCAATTCATATCTGCAAGCTCCATCATAATTAGTATCATTGTATTTTGTACTACTAATTTATGAATTTGGTTGTAACAGTCCCAATCCATGGGCTCCATCATAATTGGCATCATTGCTTGCTCAAAATTCCCAACACCCCCAAGCCTGTTCACAAACCCTGGACATTGGAAGACTTGCAGTAGTACACCTTCCCAAATACCCCTAAGAAACCCTACCAAATTGTCTGTGACAGCAGAGAAATCACTATATACCCTTTGATCTTCAATGGGAAATACAAAAATCCTGATGCCTACTTAGTCCCAATGGAACCACCCCCAACGCCCAAACCAACCATCTTAACTCCACCTACTTCTGATGCCAGTGGTTAGAGTAGTCAATTTCTGGGGATGCTTTATCTGGCACTCACAGGATTGATTAACTCTGCCTTACCAGCAGCCAGACCCTGGGATGTAGCTGGGAAGGCCCTTTCCTACCTGATAAAGTTAGGTCCCATAATCTGGTGGGCCATGCCAGTACCTGCTTTGACTCCTCCATCACCTGCTGGAAGATCAAGGTACTCCTGGTATCCTGAAAGAACCTTAAATTACTAAATATAGGGTGGGCTTGAACTGGGAGCTCTGGGCAGCTAAAATTAGCCTGATTAGGCCCAGCAAACCCCACCAAGGCTTGAGCATAGCTTTTGGGGCCCAGGGTGGGAGTGGTTCCTATACCTGGGTATTTGTTTTTCAAAGCAAACCCAAGTTCAGGCAAGCTCTTGCCACCTTCTCTCCCGCCTGGTGGCTGGGAGCAGGTTTGAACCCCATTCTGGGGTTTGAAACTGTTACTTCTGTAGCATAAAAGAAGAATAAGTTATGTTGTACTGGTAAAAAGCATGTAATTTATAATACCCAGAGTGAATTGATATATACAAACAACATAAGGAATATTAATATAAATTCAATATTATATACTTAAAGTTAATAAAAATTAAATATCTTTAAAGTAGTTTTCAAGCCTGTTGAGATAAACAAAAAATCTTAGTCTAAAAACAAAAGCAACATAGTCTAAAATAAAAATAAAAAATCAGAGGGATTTATATTAAATCACAATAGATTTAGATCTATTTTGATCTTTTTTTTAGACCAAGCTGATTATATTTATCTCAACATGTTATAGAACTACTTTATCACTTCCCTTTTAATAGACCTTAAACTTTCTCAATGGTCTTGACTATGATAATAAGTAGTGACAATACTCCTATATAAAAAATGCACCAGGATGCTAAGTATCTGTTAAAATTTCACCAAGCCTTTGTTGCAACTGCTATAAATATATTTCATTTGTTGCAACTGAGTTTCCAGACTTGGCTGCTAACATATCTTACAATACACAGGGGGCGCTTGATGAGCCGCCCCTTGGCGTATCTAACGTTATGGATTAATCTGATGGCAATATCAAATGACAGATACTTCATCCTAATTAGGAGTGCTTCCAATTCAACTTGCTGATCCCCGCACAAGTTATTCCTTGGCTCCAAACCTTACATGGAACTTCCCACTATGCCACCCCCTTATGGCTTTGTGGCTTTTCCCATATAGTTTATTACTCAAAATATTCTACAATAAACAATACCTTATTCTTATTATTCTGTCCTTTCTATTGGACTGTTGTATTCCCCAATTCCAAATACTGAATCCTCATTGGTTCAGTTGCAACAGTGGTACCAGCAGTAGGTTATCAACCTACCTAAAACAAAAATCTCCCCTAAGAAAGGACGGAGTACAGGCCGTATGGCTACTCCCCAACAAGAGACCTTCCTGCCAATCCCCAAGGGGGACATCCCCAACAGGTACGTCATCTATCAAGACCAGTTAGTTCTCATCAGCGTGTACAACTGGCTCTGCCTCAGACATTGTGATGCCAGCGTCACCCTGCCCCAGTAAGACCTGTCCCAGTGCATGCTCAACCTTCAGCTAGAATCATTTGCTGGTGGCGTTGAGGGGGCCGACATTGTCAGTTGGCTCTAGTCTACTGAAACCCGCCTTTGCATCTGCCAGGTTCCTGAGCCCATGTAGGTTGCCACTGCTTCTGGTCGCCTCACGGGCCCCACCGCTGTGTGGTTCACCAACTGGGCCAGCCAGGAACTTGACGTTGCCTGGGCGGCATTCCAAGACGCCGCCAAGTCCCGTTACAGTGAAACCTTCTCCCCCATTGTTGTGGGAACTCCTCTTCTAGCAATCAAGCAAACTGGCTCCATTCTTGAGTACCTTGCCACTGGCAGCAAGCTCTTGCTGCCACCCCTGAAGCTGTGACCAACAGAAATGCAAAGTTACTCACTCTCATTGTCAATGGGTTAAAACCCCATATCTGCAAGTGGGTCCCCGTAGGTTGCTGTACCTCTATTGATGACTGCTATAAAGCCATTGGGGAGGCTAACAACCAGGCCTCAATGGGCTTCCGCTGTACCAGTGACGCTCCATCCCAACCATGTACCACACCTGGCAGTAGCCACAGTCAAGTAGGCTGCCGCCAACCACGTCAGCAGGATAATGGGACTAAACGCCCCCACAAGGGGGAGCTTCAGCTAGCACAGATTGAGGATCAGGGAAAAGCTTGGGGGTTGTAGCGACAAGAGGCCTTAAAACCCCATCTGATCCATCCTCTCAATCCCTGCTCGCAAAAAATCCCTGTGACTACAACATTCACAAAGTTGAAACCCTGGACGTCTTTCAAGTCCACAGTGATAACCCCGTATTGCAAGCAAGCCACACCTCAAATAAAGTAACATACTTGTCCTATCCCTTCTGTTTCTGTGGGAGCACCCACAAACTACTGGTAGATACCAGGCGTTTGCTGACTCTCAACAATTAGACCAAGTGCCCAGCAGGTTCAAGGCCGTACGGGTAGCTGACTCCTGCAGAGTGGCCATCACCCACAAGACGGTACCCTTCTCTGTGAGAATTGAGAAAATCCAAGTTAAGCTCTCTGGGCCAATCATGGCAGGGCTCAGCCACAACATGATTGCTGGTCTTGACTGGCTTTGGCACAACTTTCCCTACATTGATTGATATACCTCTGTCATCACCCTCAACAGAAATGGGGTGGGGTTCCAGATTCACCCTGTGGAAATGAACAAGCTACTCCATGATACTGTTTTTGTCAGAATAACAGAGACAGGCTCATATGATTTCAAGGGGGGAAAACTAGACTTCAACCAATGCTCTGTCAAAGTTATCCGTGCTGAACACCAGCGGTCCCTTCCTTGACCTCCTCACCACCACCAGCACTTGCTGCACTTTTCAAGGAGTACAAGGATGTATTCAGTGAAACATTTGAACAATTACCTCCTCCCTGGGAGATCCAGCACGCTGTACAACTTCAAGGATTGTTACCTAAAGCACAACCATTATATTGTCTCACACCAAAGGAAGATGAAACCCTCCGCCAGCACCTTGTGGACGCGCTTGATAAGGGCTTCATTTGCCCCTTGCTCTCTCCATACGGGGCGGTGGTCTTCTTTGTAGCCAAGAAGGACGGGTCCCTTTGCCTGGTCATAGACTACCACGCCCTAAATGAGGTGGCGGTTAAGAACAAATACCCCCTGCCGCTGATTGACAACCTATTTTATACACTTGCAGGTGCAAAGGTCTTTAGCAAGATTGATCTCACTGCAGGGTACAACCAGGTCCGCATTGCACCAGGGGATGAGGCAAAAACTGCCTTCTGCACACGCTATGGGTTGTTTGAGTGTTGTTTCATGAACTTTGGAATGACTAACACTCCCTCCACCTTTGCCATGTTGATGAACAAAGCATTTGAGGAACTGATTGGGAAATATGTGGTGGTGTGCCTTGACAACGTTATTGTCTTCAGTCAAGATCAAACCATGCACCTCCAACACCTCTGTGCTGTCCTCGACACCCTTCGGAAAAACCAGCTAAAAGCTAAATCCTCCAAATGCAAGTTCCTCAAGCTGGAGCTATTATTCCTTGGGCACACCATCTCTTCCCAAGGGGTAAAGCCCAACCCTGCCAAAGTTAAGGCAATCACCAGCATGCTGCCCCTCACTGATGTGGGCCAAGTGCAAACATTCCTTGGCATGGTTGCCTACATGCGCAAGTTCATTCCCAATTGCGGGGAACTAATTGCACATCTCACTGAGCTCCTCAATACCAAGCAGTGCTTCCATTGGACCCCCTTCAGAGATCAAGCCTTTGAGGCATTGAAGCAAAGGCTCACAACAGCACCAGTATTGTAGTTCCCCAATTGGAACTGACAGTACAAACTCAAGACTGATGCCTCTGACAGAGCCATAGGGGGCGTGCTATGGGTCAAAACTGACAATGGCGTCTTCCTCCCTGTGGCATATGAGTCCAGGAAGCTTACTGACTCAGAACAACGCTACCCCATCCATGATAAAGAATTGGCAGCTATTGTACACTGCGCCAAGAAGTGGCGCTGTTACCTGGAAGGTGTTACCTTCCCACCCCACATTCTGACGGACCACAAGTCACTTCAGTACTTCAATACGCAGTCCCACTTGACACGCCGCCAAGCAGGATGGGTGGAGCGCCTATCCCCTTACCAGTTGCGCATTGAGTACAAGTCTGGAAAGGAACTTGTCACAGCTGATGCCCTTTTGCAACTCTATGTAGCGTCCATCACTGGGGATGATGGCTTGGATCCAGATTGGCCCATGCTCTACCTCCGTTCTGAGGCAACTTGCTACGAGGGCCTTAACTCAGTAACCATCTCCAAGCTGAAGGACAACAAAAGCCAGTTCACCACCAATACTGATAACGTCTGCCATTGGGCAGAGACAGGTGAAAAGACGCCTTACATTCCCACCACGCAACAAGGGGACACAATATTGCACTACCACCAAACCCTGGGTCACATCAGAGGGCGTAACCTCTTCAAGATCATGATACGTAAGGTTTGGTGGCCACACATGCATCAAGACATTTTGGACCTCTTCAAAATGTGCGTGTTGTGCGAAAAGAACATGTCCAAACCTGCACCCCCCAAGTCTGTCCTGCCCATCAAGGTCATGGAACCCTTTGAGTAGTGGGCCCTTGACATTGTGGGGCCACTCCCTGAAGACAGACTGGGGAAGAAGTACATTATCACTGCCATCAATTACTTCACTTGCTGGCCAGTGGCCTGGGCAACAACCAACCACACGCCACCACCATTACCTGCTTTATTGGCAAGGAAATTGTGGCCCACTTTGGGCAACCCAAACGTCTCATCACAGATGAAGGTCCCAAACTTGTTGGTCATGTCATGAAGGCATACTGCGCCAAGAACGCACTCCAACGTATAGTTACAACTCCCTACCATCCTCAAGCCAATGGACATGTGGAACGGTTAAATGGTTCACTGGTTCAACTGGTTGCCAAGCTCTTACAAGAGCACTCCAACACTGCATGGACTAAACACCTGCCCACCACCCTACTCATCCTGCAAGCAAGAATCAACAGGGGCACAGGGTTCAGCCCTAGTACCCTGGCCTTTGGAACACCTGACAGTCTGACAGGAGTTGAACAGGGAAAGCTACGGTCCAAGGTTCCCAACAAGCCTCCCCTAGTAACAACCCCATCCCTGGACTAATTGTGTGCCAAGGCCCAGGAAACTGAACACAAGCAGATTGCAGGAGGGACAAAGCACCTCAAAGCTAGATACACCATAGGTGACCCCTTCTACACCCTCAATCCAAATTCTGCCAAGTTGGAACCCAACCACCTAGGGCCCTTCAAGATAGCTGCTGTCTACAACAATCATACCTACCAACTTGAAGATGCCCAAGGAAACACCAAGAAGCTTCACCATGACCGCCTGCACCCCTGCCGCGCCATCCCCACATAAAGATTGTTAGTGCGGACCTTCCCAGACCTTCTGCAGACTCCAGTCCTGATGTCTGACAACAAGCAGGGGGTAAGGGGGGTGTTGCAATCAAGTTTCCAGACTTGGCTGCTAATGTATCTTACAATACACAGGGGACGCTTGATGAGCCGCCCCTTGAGGTATCTAACTGTAAATTTACTGCCACCTCTGGCTTTGGACCGCTCAATCTTTCCCTGTCGTACCAAGAAAGGATCCAAAATGCCCACCAAACCCCTGTATTTGTTGAATGATTTAGCTCACACAGTTGATGAGAGGTTTGTGCTGGCTTATCCTGTGGAATCCCTGCCTTTGGTTGCTCCTTCCTGGGAAGAAACCCTGGTTAATTTTGACTACCTATTAGCCTGGTGTTGTCCGTTTTTAAAAACTATCAGAGCCACCCAATCAGGTGTTGCCACATTGACGCTTGATAACCCAGTTGACCCCCAAATGCCTGGCATCTCTTCCAGCCAATCAGATTTGATTTTGGAAATTGGAGTAAAACTCTCCAGTCCCCCTGAGCCCATCCAGCAAAGTTTTGTACCTAGCCAATCAGGCTCACCCCCAACTGTCATGTGACCAGTTTTTTGCAATCCATTTCTTTTAACCAAGCAAGGGGACTTTCAGTCCCCTGCTTGTCTATTTTCCACTTAAATTAAAGTTTGGAGTCACCTGCACCTTAATTTCCTTAATTTTGAGTTGCCTGGAACCAGTTGTGTCCCTAAAGCTCAAAATATTAGAGTGTAGCCCCTGCCCTAAGCTTACCTTTAGCCAGCCGGTTTTGAACCTGGCTTCTCTTCTGGCTCCTTGTACAAGTGTTCTTTCACTTAGTTGTTGTCTCTTTTGCTCTCAACTTCAAAATCAAAGTTCAAAGCTCAAAATTTCAATTGAATTTTCCTATAATTTCTATTATTATCTCAAATTTTCCTTTAAAAATCATTGTTTTTGAACCCGCTTTTGCTTGCAGTTATAATCCAAGGGCCCCAAGACAACAGCAAGGCTACCCAAACCTGTTCTGCTGTTTTCCCAAGGATTTTCCAAAGACTACCCTAGTCTTGCCATTTTCTCTCCTTTTTCTCCAGAAACTATATCATCCTACCCCAAATTTTGTGCTGGTTTTTTCTATGATACTGCCGGCTCTTAAATTTGTTGTCTTTTCCCTGGCTCTGTTTCTCTTGCTTCTGTGGTCCACCTCCCCTGACCTGTGGGGGAAAATCTCCTCATTGGCCCGTCTGGTAGGTAGCAACCCTGCCAGTCTCTGGGACCTCCCCAGCAGTCTTCTCTTTTCTGGAGAGGCTGTGGTTAAGAGCCTGACGTGTGACAATCTTGACCTGGACGTTGTGGAGCTTGCTTTGCCTAGTTCTGAAGAGGTAGTGCCCCCCACACCTCCTCTCCCCTCCATGGTTCAGAAGAATGTGGTAACCCCTGGGTCCTCCAAGGTGGCCTCCCCCGCTCTTACTTGCACTCCCTGGTTGCTCACTGGCCTGATTCTAATGGGTTTGAACGCCTACTTCCCCCAGTTGTCCCCAGTGTCCTCCCTGTGGTCCCCTCTCCAAGCGGTCATTCCAGTTGCGCACTGGATGGCATCCTGGTGGTTTGTTGCACCGGGATGGGAGCCAAACTTAGTTAGTTTAGCCCCTCTCTCTCAAACTAACGTTATGGATTAATCTGATGGCAATATCAAATGACAGGTACTTCATCCTAATTAGGAGCGCTGCCAATTCAACTTGCTGATCCCTGCACAAGTTATTCTTTGGCTCCAAACCTTACATGGAACTTCCCACTATGCCACCCCCTTGTGGATTTGTGGCTTTTCCCATATAGTATATTACTCACAATATTCTACAATAAACAATACCTTATTCTTATTATTCTGTCCTTTCTATTGAACTGTTGTATTCCCCAATTCCAAATACTGAATCCTCATTGGTTCAGTTGTAACACATTCTTGGTTTTGGGAGAAGCTAGCAGTCTATAAGGGAAACAGAAAGGTATTTAGGAACAAGATGTATTTTTTACAAGAGAGGGGATTATTATACTGTAGCTAAAATCTATTAGGACACCAAGGGGATGGCACTAGCAACAATCAAGATATGATAGCTCTGGAATGAATGATATAACGTGTTTGATAGTTGTTATGGTGTTTTTATCTAATAAGGGAATATGATATTCCACTTCTGCAAAGGACTCAAGAGGGATATGATATTAGAACCATAATGGGGTGATAGGTTAAGCATTTCCTGTATACTTTGAGATACAGTGACAACTTATATATCAATACTGGTTACAATGCCTTCACAACAGCTGCTCTGAGCCTCCTCTCAGGTCTTTCCAAAGCGCCAACCTATAGTTGATTTACCTCCAATCATTTTCATGCAGGCTGATACCTTGTGTATTCCTTTTCCAACTGTTCCCCAGGCTATGAGCCAGAGTTCCTCCATATTTGCAAGGCAATCAGATATAGTTCTTAATTACTCCTAGCCATTGTGTTACTGCAGCTAATATTCCAAATAGCCCCAAAAATGGTGGCCTTAAGCATCCCCATACCCTCTCAGTAATCTGGGTGGCCCTCTCATCATTTATCTTAAGAAATACAAGGGAGAAGTACTAATATAATCATCCTGATTAACCCAATCTAATTTGCTTCTGCCAAACCTCATATGAATGTCATATTCATGCAAGTCCATGCTTTGCAGGAGGAGGAGCTAACATGGACTATGAGAAAGGGCTTGGTGCATAGGGGGCAGTGATAATTTAAGTGGTTTAGTTTGGTGCGCTTGTCATCAGGTATAGCTCTAATGGCTGGTAGACGTCTGTGCCCTGGGTGGAAGGTGCCTGTCCTTATATGATTAACAGCTCCTATTATCATGGAAGACAAGTTGGGCAAGTAAGCCAGCATTATGCTGCTGGTCAAAAGTAGTTATGTGGTCCTGGACACCAAGAGACATGAACTAAATGTATTTATTCATCTTCTAAGAAGTTTCCCATGAGTTGTAAAATCTAGCATCCCCAAAATGAATGTATGTGACCAGCTGGGCAGATTAAGGCTTGGAGTCCAAGTCATTTGATATTATCAATAGCCTGTTCAACAGTTTGTATTTGGGGGCTTATGAAAGCCTGGTATGTGAAATAGGTAGAATCCCATGGGCTGTAAAGCCACTTCCCCCTTTAGCCTTGGATAGGACAATCTTCCCGCAATCAACAAAAAATCTGCTCTAAAGCCATTCAAGCCCCTTAATTCTCTTGAGGATTTAGCCCATACAATTGATTAGAGTTGTGTTGGCATACCCTTCCCAGGTGGTAAACACTGATGTTTTGAACTCTGCTCCTACTTATGTCATGAATGATATTTCAATACTTGTATTGAAAACCCAAGAGTTGAACCCCAATCTTCTGAAGGCGGATTGGGCCCCCCAGGACGGCCCAGGACCTGCTGACCCGTTAAGTCATAGACTCAAACCATTTTGTTATCTGTGACCTGCTGGCTTAATAACAAGGATTCCCCAAATGGTTGCCAGATTGCTGCCAAACCGGTGCCACTGGCAACCCATACCTAAGCAGGAAATGTGGTCTGCCTAAAGGAGGTTGGGAAAAGACCTGCTACTAGCCCTGCCAACAAACACCAGCTGTTGCCAGTCCATAGTCCAGAAAAGGTAGTGCAATTGGCCAACTCAGGTGACATGGTGAACAACGGCAGCAAAACAAAGCACTGTCACTTCTGTTCCCCAGAACCAGTACCGCCAAGAACCGCCAAACCGGTGCCACTGAGGGCCCAGACCTACGCAGAAGCCGTGGCTTGGGCAAGGTCCACTACTAGCACTTCCAATAAGCACCAACTGCTGCCAGTCCACAGTCCAGGAAGAGAATTGCAATTAGCCCACTCAGGTGACATGGTGAACCAAAGCGGCAAAATTAAGCATTGCCACTTCTGTTTGCCAGAGCGTACCCAACCAGAACCTGATGCCCTCAAGACCCTAAGCCAAGATCCATGCCCTACCAGCAAACTGCTCATGGACCTGAAGCCTGCAAAAAGCAAAGAAGCAAAATCACATGGTATAAGAATGCTGGCAGTGTGGCAATGACTGCATTGTCATTTTTGATAATAAAGTTTATGAACCTTTGGTTCAAACAAATTCTACCCTATCTAGTCTTAGTGATCTTCCATCTTAATTCCAGCCAAGTAGACAACCAGGCCGCCGCCCCCTCCAGAGACCAACCTGCCAAACCGCCCCAGGCATTATACCATCCCCCGGGAGCCCCCTTTGGACCTGTGCACTTTACTGAATACCCATCCAACCCAGCCTATTTGGACTACAACTTGGAAAACATCCTCATTGCTGACCCATTGGCAAGGACTAGAAGTACCAAATATATAGGATATGAAGGAAAGTGATACAAAAGGCCACCAAGATTGTTCAACGACAAGTACAATTATCTGCCTGCCTACTTTGTTCCCATGACTCCGCCCTTAACCCCATGGCCTGATTGCCCAATTGAGACCCTCACTGCTGCAGATACCACCTCTACCCAACTGTTTGGAGTACTCTACATTACTTTGACAGGATTGATGGATTCCATGGCCCCCAACTCTGGACCCTGGTCCTTGCTTGGGCGATCTGTATCTTACATTATCAAGTTAGCACCCATTCTATGGTGGGCCTTACCCGCCGGCTCGGCCGCACCTCACCCCAAGCCGCCCAATGCCTCTGCCTATGACTGGCTTCCTGAAAACTTGGTAGGAATATCTGATCAATTTGTATTATTTTTTGGCTTGGGCTTGCCCAAATTTAACATTGATTAAGTCTAGACAACCAGGTTGCGCTTTAGTTAAATCAACAGAATCCATTCCAACTGAAATTAATGGTATTCAGGAATGCCCTCTAGGCGCTAGCAATCAGAGGTTGGGTTGTAAATTGGGGAGAGAACATTCAAACTCCCTGAAACTACTGGCGAAAATTCTATCCCATCCAATCAAATGACTGGTTGAGGTCACCTGACCCTGCAAATTCAATTGGTTTTCCCTTAAAGCAAAACAGGGGACTTTTGGTCTCCTGCTTGCTCATTATATCAATTAAAGGTCTTGAAAACTTTCCTAACTTAAAGTTTATTTGTTTGAGACTCCTCTGGAAGTTCTCAACAATCCCTGGCTCTTTTAGTATTAGTTTTGTTTTTAATTCCCTCCCTTACCTTCCTTTGGCTTACAGCGTTGTCTTTGAAGCTGGCAGCGTCAACTTCATCATTGATATATACACTCACTTAGTTGTTCTCAAAAAACTGGCTCAATTTTTAAAATTAGTATTTAAACCTCCTTATTTACCTAATTTAAGTTTGAAATTGCTTCTTGCTTGCTTTTGCTTTTGCTTTGCCTATACCTTACTTGATGCACTTATCTGTTTTCAAGATTTAAAACACTTAGTTGTTGTCTCTGAGTTTTGTGCTTTCAATTTTATCAATCCATTACAGTCCAGCTGTTGGTTTTTTATAATAGAAAACAAAGTTTGCTAGTTCTTTCTTCTCTTGACTTTTGAACCATGCTGGCCCCCCTAGTGAAGTTTGTAGTCTTTACCCTAGCACCAGTTCTGGTGATGATATGGACTACTTCTCCTGAATTCTGGAGTTGTATCTCTTACTCAGGCCACCATGTAGGGAGTAATCCCACCCAATTTGTGTGGATGTTGGAGAACATTCCCAGATGTACTCAAGAAATTCTTGCTACTAGCAAAAAGTGTTGTTCAAAGCCTTGCCTGTGACAACCTTGAGCTTTATGCCCTTAAGCCAATTCCTACTATGCCTCCGGTCCCGGCCTCCTGTGCCTCCCCCTTCTGCAGACCTGGTGGTTCCAGTCTAAGAAGAAGGGATGGGCTCCCAAGAGCACGCTCCCAAGCGCGCCACCCGGCTTCTTGGTGGAATGCTCTTGATGGGCTTGGATTCCTACTTTCCCCATCTTTCCACTGCGCCCTCTCTGTGGACGCCACTTTAAGCGGCCATACCAGTTTTTTGCTGGATGGTGCCCTGGTGGATTCTTCCCCCAGGAAGGGAGCCAAACTTAGTTAGTTTAGCCCCCCTCTCACATGGGCCAAGTAAGATGATGATGATCTGACTGTATCCATATACATTGGTGTTATCTAGGGTTGTCTGATAGTTGGTAAAGCCCTTTTTTGGGGTGGCCAGAAAAGCACCAATAAATAAATTTTTTCTGCTTTCTTCTGTTGGGCTGACTAAATTTGCTCTTTTGCCAACGTTTTGAACACAGTCAACACTCTTTAGTATAATATGAACATAGCCTCATAAGGTTACAGTAGTTTTAAAAGCTATAGCAATAACCAAAAATATATCAGATTTAAACAAAATGATTTCAGATTTGAACAAAATCCAAGTTGAGCAAGATTCAGGATTCAAATAATTTAATTATTTTTGGTTAATAAATGAACTGTCAAACCAAAAACAAAATTTCACTAGCCCATTATACAAAATTATATCAAACATCAAGCAGTGTAGTTCAACCACAAACAAAATGAACTGATACAAGAAGTGAGATGAATGGATGCTGTTCCAGAGTATATTATAATTCAATCTGGATTCATATGTGGTACCAACACAAGGACTAAAATGAAACAAAATTTGAGCAATCTAGAAGCAAGATTCCACAAGCACAAAACAAAATGAAGTCATACAAGATGTGTAGTATGAGCAGCCTAAAATAGAAATATAACAGTTTAACAGCCAATCAACAGCTATCTAATTTAGGAACAGAGGCGTTTTATTCATTTTCATAGATCCTTATTTGTGTATAATGGTTTTGAGAATCTTCCAGATATAGAATTATTATTACAATAAAAATAAATAATAAAATTTTAAGCTTCTACTTTTAGTGATGTTATCCTAGGTTTTTTTTACAATAGTTTTTACTAACAACATTTTTGACAGCACCAGCAACTAAGCCAGCAGCAGCCAATCCAGCTTCAACAGAGGCAAGGCTCAGAGCGTGGAGGTACCTGTTTACACCCAAGCTTTTAAGGCAGGTAACAAGGAAGCTGACCTTTACCTGACCCCTGACCCATATGGCTTTGACTTGTTCAGTAGTCACTTAGTGTCTAGCTCTGCCCCCGCTCCCGTATCTACCCCACCCCAGCACAAGCTGCCTGCCAACCAACCAATCAGGATGACAACCTTGATTTGGAACAGCTTTCCATCACAAGCCAACCTGCCCTCCTACAGCCAATCAGGCTTCAGCTCCCACAGCCCAGCGCCCCAAACGCAGAATAGTTACTGCCTGAGTTCTCCAAGAAATTGTGGCACTGAACCTGCAGGGTCTGTCCTGGGAACAGATAGTCAGCCAATTACAATTCACCTGGGCTACTTTCATGCGGAAATTCAACAATCTGATGAATAAGGGGAATCTGATTGGGACAGCCAAGAAGCCAAAGAAGGCCCCTGAGTCCCAAATCACAGAGGTGTACTTAATAATGCTTGACCTCCTTCAGTGGGACCCTGAGCTTCCCTTGACCCAGGTCTGGAATCAACTTGAGCACCATGGCATTTGGGTGTCTGAGCACATGGTGCAGCTCTAGATGCATGGAAAGGTGGCTTCAATATGGATTCTTATCAAGGTTGCTGATGACCAATGTGATAGCGCTGAGGATTTCCCGTATGATTCTGCCATTAAATTCACTCTGGTACAATGCTTGATCAGTCTAACAGATGACATAATGTTCATCTCTTATTATAAGCTATCCATAGCTTTTGACAACTTTGGTGAGCAAGGAAAAGCTGCCACCAAAAATAGAAGGAAGAAGGTCAAGAAGGGGACATTCATTGGTGCATTTCTGGCTGTTTCAGCCAAGGTTTTTGCCTACTATTGGACAAACCAAGATTTCACCAATGGCTACAAGTACAGTCCCATCCTTGGTGGATTACTCAACTCCTGGGATGGCTCAAATTCCAAACACCAGGTTTTCTTGAGCCACCAGATGAAGGGTGGTTCCACTGCTCTTGAGACCATCCAGCAACGCAGGCACCAGGCCTCTGTGTACCCTGCTGGTCACGCAGAAATCCATCTGGCTGATGTTGTGTTCTTCAATATTGGAGATACACTCTGGGAGCGCCACCCTCAGGCTTTCAACAACCTCTATCTTGGGGTCCTTGACCACAATTCTCTCTTTGGTCATCAAATGATGGCTGACTTGTTTGCGCAAATGGGTTTCCATGTGAATATGGACAACCAATCACGCAAGGATAAGCGCCTCCCACCCCATGCCACAGCCACCTACCAGCTAATCAAGGCTATAACAGACAAGGAATATGAAAAGCAGTATATGGCGGCCATCACACAAAATCCTCCTATCCCTACCCCTGTCACCACTACCCCCATCTTCCATCCCCACCCACCCAATCCCAGACCCCCAGGCCAGTACTGCCTCTAAGTTTTCCTTCCTGCGCTATTCTGCCTACTAGGCATCACTCTTCCCTGCCCCAATAAACCCCCTGTTGTCAAACATTTTCTTTTTATATTATCTTTATTTTGAATTCCAATTGTTCATGTTCTCTTTGTCTATAGTTGGTTTTATTCTTTATGTTCAGCTTATTTCTATAAAATCATATATTTACTATGTTGTGTATCTAGATCCAGAACAAAGTTATTTTTAGCACCCAAACACTGCCCCTTGTGAAAATATTAACAAAATTTGGTGATCAGCTAAATTCAAATTAGAAATTATAGGTTAATTGTATTTAGATAAAGTTGTTACTGATCCAAATTCAAAAACCTTAATGATAAACTTTAAGCCAATCAGGAGCCAAGTGGTAAAGTGATTGTTGTGACATAAAAGGGTCACCCAATAGTTCTATGATGCATGTGCGCTAATTAATATTATTGGCTGGTTGTTTTTCCATTGAGCACCATTGCTGCTGTGGCAAGTTGTTGGTGGTCTAGTGCCCGGGGCCCCCCAAAAAAACCCCCCACCCCCCGGGCCCCAAAAAACAACCACCAAAAAAAAACCCCCCCACCAAATGGGGGCCCTTTATGTCCAACAATCACTTTAACACTTGGCTCCTGATTGGCTTAAAGTTTATCATTAAGGTTTTGAATTCATATCAGTAACAACTTTATCTAAAAAAGTTAACCTATAATTTTCTAATTCAAATTTAGCTGATCACCAAATTGTTGTTAATATTTTCACACAGGGCTGTGTAAAGTGGCAAAAATAATATGGCAATTAGGGGACAATGTCAACACAAAGAAAACAACACATATTGAGTTGAGCGTAAAAAATATACACAATGGGTAAAAAATGGGATAATGTAGTAAATGGGAAAACAAACAGGAGAAACAAAGAGGCAACAGTATCAGAATAATAAATGTTTTATTGGGGTGAAAGCTATAAAAAAATAAGGGAATGTTAGTAAAAAATCAATGAGAGAACTCAGAAAGCTACTAAAAGACCTTGACTCAGCAATTGCTGAAATCAAGGAAATTGACCACAAGGTCAAAGAAAAAGTAAAGTCTGCCGTCCTCAAAGGGGACAAAATAGACAAGGTGTCTGCAAAGGCCCATATGACCAAAATACCAGACACCCCTGAGAAGACAATTGAGCACTTACTAAACATTCAGAAGACAGTGATCAAGGGCCTCCAGTTTAAGGCATAAAATCTTTCTGTGCCATCTGTCTGGGTTGACAACCCCAAGATTTATGCACATCTCAAGCCAGCAAAGTGCACCAGGAAAGAGGACACTGAATTGCCAGTGCAATTTCTTGCGCCAAGAATGGCTAAGCTTGCTGAAGCCGCCAGCAAGGAGGAAACACACAAAGGTAACCTAAAAAACAAGATTAATAAAAATTTAAAATTCTTACCTTTTTTTAGAAAACATAGACGTTAAAATCCACAGGGTCCTGGTCTCCTTTGTCCCTGTCATGTTCTACGCCAACTACGCAAATCATGTGGCAAGGCATCTGTTTCTATTCCCCCTGTCTTGTGGGAGCTGGAGGACGCGTCCTTGGGTCCTTTCTGATGTCACGGGAGGCATTGTCTGAGCTAATGCATGCCAAGGGGGAATCTGAGTGGGCAGTTACTGCCTACAAGGATGCCCAACTAGTCTGCCTGGACCCAGTATCCCTCAAAGGAGGTTACTGTTTAAACTTCATTGAGCTTGTTTGGGATGTCCTGGAGAAGCTCTCATTCAAGAATATACCGGAAATGGGCCAGGCCCATGTGGCCGCTTGCTTCTGCTACCTCTTGGAGCACACCATGTCTTACCTGTTGGAGAACTTTGGGTGTGAAGTGTTAAAATTGGCTGTTGCAGACACAAAAGCCATAAAGAAAACAAAAATCTTTCTTGTCAACTTCAGGTTGGCCTGGAGTGCCAACAAGACAGGGGTCCCTGCAGCCATGGAGCTGTACTTTGCAAAGACCAAGCACAAGAAAAAGATCAGCATAGTATACAACAAACTTTGTGAGTTTAAAGAAGCCTTTGCTGGACAAAGGCTTCATCTTGTTGTTTACCTTGGGTATCTCTTCTACTTTTGAATGGGCGCCAGTGTGAAGGACCTAGACAGGGTCCTTCTTGGGATCAATGAGACCTGGCTCTTGTTGGACAGGAAGAAGGTCCCCCAGGTACAACTCAGTGGACCACAAATCCAGGACGCCCTGGTCCTAGCAGGAATTTAAGGGACTGAAGCTCCAGCAGAAAAGCTGCTCCTGAACTCCCACCTCACCATACTCCCTTTTACTAGCCACCAAGAATATTTTAATCAGGTTTATCCACCATCTACAGTGTGGCAGTGGAGATTGTGTGCCACCTCCATTGCCGGGTGGGTACATACCAGAGAACTCACTACAGGCGCTCTTAATAAACCTTTCTTCCAATAAATTTCATTACAATTTATATTATTTTTATTATAATTAATTTTTCTAATGTTTATTTTAGCAAACAATTTTTGCAAAATATATCCCAGAAAATTTTCATAAAAGCATAAAAATATACATTAATAAAATATAATTCAAATTTATACATTTTACATTTAATTTTTTATCCCATTTTATATTTATTTGATAAGAATGATATGAATATATTCACATAATCAAGTATCAAGTGTCTGGGATAGCCTCAGATGCCATAATAAAAAATTAATATAAAAAAACAAATTATCAACCTTCATTGATGGTCTGCTGAATGTGATTGTGGGCTTAGAAGCTTCTTAATATAAAATGATAATTAATAAATTGTAAATAGTAAATTATAGAATATAAAAAAGTCAGATAAACTAAGCCTTTAATTGATTTGCTGTTTGGCTAGGCCCGTGGGGATAAACAAATCAGTGTGGCCATAAAATTTGGCTACAGTCTCATCTGGGAGGGTGTGGATCCCGGCCCGCAGCAAATCAAATAGGTCCTTGGTCCCAGTTGGGGTCCCTTGCTTTACGACTTGCTTGAGCCACCCAAAAACTTCTTCAATGGAATTTAGGAAGGGTGAATAAGCGGTGAGGAAGAGAAGGCGCAAATTTTCTGTGGCCAATTGCTGGGGGCCCACTGCAATGCTGGTGTCAATCATTGGGAATTCTTCAAGAATATCAGCCACCTTGTGGAGACCAACGTTATCCAGCACAATAACATTGGTGAAGCCCAGGCTTGTGCGCCTCAGGTGCTCCTGGACCAATCAGAGGAATGCTAGAAAAGTATGGCTGTTGTGGGAGCCTAGTATCATTTAATAGAGCTTGACCCCCTTTGGACCAAGGAGAGCTGCCATTGAATATGCTGTGGCGCAGACTGCAGCACTCCAAGATACCCCGTCATTTGAGCCTTTTGGGACATACCCATATGCATTCCGCATAGACGAGGCAAACACTGATTCATCAATGTAATAGAAATTGACCGTCCTCTTGTCTTTGAGGGCAGTGTATGCCTCTGCAGATTTTTCTGGACATCAATGTTGGAAGGACTGTTTCTATTGTAGGGGGATACCCTGAGTTTTTTTCCAGGAAAAGCACATTCCCTTGAGCAGATGGTAGTAAAAGGAAATTGAGGCCTTGACCCCAAAAGTAGATTTGACCATGGCCTGTATATTTGTCACTTCAAGATGGCAATCTTGGGTTATCCACTGGCAGATTGCCCATTTGCGCTCCTTGGTGAGCATGGTGGATACATGCAGGGATTTCTCTGCAGCAAGGACATGGCCAGTATTGATGAACTTGTTGAAGGTCTTTGAGGCATACTTGGGATCCACCCCAACAAGAGCCGTGGCCGCCTTATAATCACCAGATTCCTGCATTAGCTTGAGCAGGATGATGCATTTGATATCAGGGATGCGCTTCTGAGCAGGCTTTGTGGGAGTTGACAAACTGGGATCCTGATTGGTGACAGGCTTTCAAGGCATAGGCACCTTGGTATAGAAGGCTGCAACCTTCTTTAACACCAGCTGTCCCTCATCAGTTCTGTAGAACTCAGGCTCCTTGTCCTTGTCCTGGCTGCCATCACTGATGTAAGGATCATAGCTAGTGTCAAGTACAGGCTTAACCTTCTCTAGCATGGCTGACAGGTCCGACTCTTGCCGTTACACAACGTCAAACACATACAAAGTAAGTTCTACCTCCTTGTTTCTAACCATTTTTGTTGTGGTAACCTTGGTGGGCTTCCAGGTCAGCTTGGGGACCAATGGTTGATGCTCTGAACCCTAGCAGCTTGTGCTCCTTGAACTGGCTGTGTCAGTGCAGCGTCACTATTGAACTCTCCTCTCCCTTCTCCTTCCTGAGTAGGCATGTGAGTTGCGCTAACTCTGTTTTTTGACCCACGGGGGTGACTGCAACTGCGGCGCACAACAGATGCATTGTCACTCTGGTGTTGTATACCTTCCATTTTAAAATTGAATAAAATACTAAATAAGACTCAATTAAGTCACTCCTTAGTTTTAATTTTTACTTTTATCTGAATATGGATATTTGATTAATATTATTCCCCCATATCCTAATTATAGATTTTTCATTTCTTAATTAGTTGTTTTTGGTTTTACAACACCCATTTTAGAACACCTAAAATAATTTCCACCCATTTTCCAAGATTTTACGCCAAATTAAGCACCCAACACAATATTTTTTAAAATTCATGTCTCAGATTGTGTGTTTTATTTTAGATACCTTGATATCATTATTGATTACAATACATTGCACACAACATTTGAGTGATTTCATTTACATAGTGAGTTGCTATTGTGTTTTATTTTTGGGTTGGGTTTTGCCTCACCTTGCTTGGGTGTATTTTGTCACTAATTCACATAGTAAACATATGTACACCAAAAGTCAACTCACGCTATTTTTTGCAAATCAATGTATTTTGGATTGTATTTTGAATATTTTTGCTTTGCATGTGAACAACTTCTTTGCTGTGTTGACTCATTTTGCCCTTTAACACCAAAGATCCCTGTTAACAGAGTGTATATTTTAACCTGATAGTTGAATTTTGCTTAAATCTGAAATCATTTTGTTTAAATATGAGGTATTTTTGGTTGTTGTCATAGCTTTTAAAACTACTGTACATTGACAAGCATTAATTAATTGTGGATACAGTGGCAGGATTAAGGAGTGAATCCTCACTGAATTTCCATTGGTTTCCATAGGAGTTAGGTAACACCAAGACCAATGCTAATGCCCTGTTCATCAAGAGCTGTACCATGCAGCACAATACCCAGAGACCATGATAGGCAAGGTGCTTCTTGACTTGGATAAAAAGAAAGATTGGGGTCCTTCTTCAGGATATCAAGCATAGCTTAATATGATTTTTGTTATGTGAGACTTGAGTGCCTTTGTTGCAACCAAGTTTCCCTTCTCACCTGCTAACATATCTTACAATACACAGGGGGCGCTCAATGAGTTGCCCCTTGATGTATATAACTGCATGGACCAATCTGATGGCAATATCAAACTGTGGGCACTTTCTCCTAATTAGGAGTGTTGCCAATTTGACTTGCTGATCCCTGCACAAGTTATTCCTTGACTTTGAACCTTACATGGAACGTGCCACTATGCCACCCCCTGTGGTCTTGTGGCTTTCCCCATATGGTATATTAATCACAATATTCCACAATAAACAATACCTTGTTCTATTTGTTTCTGTCCTTTTTATTGGACTGTTGTCTTCCCCAATCAAATACTGAAATCTAATTGGTTCATTTGCAACAATGGTAGCAGCGGTAGGTTCATAACCTATCTAAAAGAAAAATTCTCATCAAGAAAGGACAGATTATGGGCCGTATGGCTACTCCCCATCAAGAAACTTATTTTCCAATCCCTAAGGGGGACATTCCTGAAGGGTATGTCATCTACCAGAAACAGCTGGTGCTCACAAGTGTGTATAATTGCCTCTGCCTTGGGCAGCGCAACACCAGTGTCACCCTGCACCATTTGGATCTTTCACAACCCATGTTAAACCTCCAGCTTGATTCTTTTGCAGGTGGTGTAGAAGGAGCTGATATTCTTAGCTGCCTTTATTCTACCAAAACTTGCATTTGTATCTGCCAAGTGCCTGAATTCATGTGGGTTGCCACCACATTGTGGTGCCTTACGGGGCCTGCTGTAGTGTAGTTTACCAACTGGACAAGCCAAGAGCTAGATGTCATGTGAGCATCATTCAGGAACACCGTGAAATACTGCTACAGTGAAACCTTTTCACCCATTGTGGTGGAGACTCCCCTCCTGGCCATTAAACAGACAGGGTCTGTCCCCAAATACCTTGCAGCTTGGCAGCAAGCCCTTGCCACTATTCCAGAAGCCGTCACCAATGGAAAGTCATGCTCCTCACTTTAATATTCAATGGGCTCAAACCCCATATCTGCAAGTGGGTTCCCGTGGGCTGTTTTACCTCCATTGACAACTGCTACAAGGCCATTGTGGAGGCCAATAACCAAGCTTCAATTGGCTTTTGCAGATCCAATGTGTAAGGGATTACATCACTTTCACAAATAATACCTCCAACACTGGTCTATTGATACACAACCTGATCCCAAAATTGTATTTTTAAATGAGGAAATGGGAATTAATTATGTGACAGATTCAATTCAATTAATCAATCCAAATCCGCGTTCAAAACTGATTAATGAATGTGCTTTCATAAAAAAAAGCAAATGCTCAAACCTTAACAATAGTATAAATTCTAGTTTAAAAGTGGAAAGCCAAGCTAGAGATGAAGAATGTGATAAAAACAATAAAGTGCATTCAAAATGAGCTCCAAAAGTCCAGAGCTAACCAATCAAACTGAATTTAAATGCAGAACAACAAATCACCAATATTCAGGGGAACCATCTAGCCAATCACATAAGCAGTGCAACCAATCCAGAGAAATAACACTCATCCAGGCCCAAAATACTATCTCCATCATAGTCCAAAAGAATGCTGCATCCTAATAATCCAACCTACCTCTTCTTGCATTGCAGGCTGCAGTCTGCTGCAGTCCTGCAAGACAATACTTGCCAATTTACTCTTACAGGATCTCCTGGTAACCATCATGTCCACTTCTCCACTTGACTTCAATATTTAAACTGAGGAATTTACCCTTTCCAAATTGCTCTAACAATTTCCTTTATTCCTATCTAGCCAATAAATCTATATTTTTAACAACTTCTAAAGACTTGATTAGTATACTTAAAAAGGCTCTCCTCCAACAGCATGAAGCTCACCCTCCTTTTATTGGCTTTTTGTGTGTTAATTAGTTATGGGAAAGCCAATGTGAACTTTGAAACACCTGAATCTACCCCCACAATAAGTCAGAAGATTTCATTTGGCATCGCTTTGGTCCACCTCAATACCATGCCCTCTATGTAAAAACAGCTCAACTCCCCCCATTATTCATCCCAAGGCCCCCTGGTTGGTCTTGGGATATGCCAGTGTCTATTATCTCTTAAACCATTTCACTCCCTTCCTGGGGAGATTCTGTTATTTGGTCACCTCTTACATATGTTAATGATAGGGATCCCAGTAGGGTCTGCTCTAGTCAAATTCAACTTGGGGGCTCTCTTCCATTCCATTAGAGAGAGACTTCTCAATTAGTGTCCCTGACAAATAACACGCCACCTCAGTCTTGTCCTGCACCTTGCAGTGCCCACAATCAGGTGGGCTACTGCCAGTACCTCCAACAAGAGAATGGGGTTAAGTGTCCTTGCAAGAGGGAGCTCTAATTAGCGCAAATTGAGGACCCAGGAAAAGCCTGGGGGTTGTAGATACAAGAGGTTCTGCAACCCCACTTGATCACCACTCTCAATTTCTCCTAGCAAAAAACCACCGTGATATCAATGTACAAAATTTCAAGACTCTCAATGTATTCCAGGTCTATAGTGACAACCCTGTCCTCCAAGAAAGCCATTCTTCAAATAAAGTAACCCACTTAGACTACCCCTTCTGTTTCTGTGTGAACACCCACAAACTTTTGGTAGACACTGGGGCCAACCATACCATAGTCAACCAGGAATTTTCATGTTCTCAACAAATAGATTGAGTGCCTAGTCAATTCAAGGAAGTACAAGTAGCTGACTCCCACAGAGGAGTGATTACACATGAGACAGTACCCTTCTCTGTGAGAATGGGGAACATCCAGGTCAAGCTCTCTGGGCCAATCATGGCAGGCTCAGCCACGGCATCATTGCTGGCCTCAACTGGCTTTGATACAACTGTCCCTATATTGACTGGGGTACATCTTAAATACCCTCAATAGAAATGGGTGGGTTTTCATATATATCCTGTCAAAATGAGCAAGCTGCTCCATGATACTGTGTTTTTCATAATAACAGAAACAGATTTATATGATTTAAAGGGAGGGGGACTAGACTTTAACCAATGCTCAGTTGAAGTTTCTGCGCCAAACCACCTGCGGCCCTTCCCTTGACCACCTCACCTCTGCCAGAACTTGTTGTCCTCCTCAAGGAATACAAGGACGTTTTCAGTGAAACACTGGATCAACTACCTCCTCCCTGAGAGATAAAGCATGCTGTCCAACTGCAAGGATCACTTCCTAAAGCATAACCCCTCTATTGCTTGGCGCCCAAAGAAGACAAGACTCTCCATCAACACCTTGTGGAAATGCTTGATAAGTGTCAGGGAACCAACCCTGATTGGCCGGCTTGCTAGTGGTTGGGAACTGGCGGGTTGCAGACTGGGTAGGCAGAGCCCACCAAAGTATTGGGGCTAATTTAATGAGGTAGGACATTGACTTGCCCACCCACAACCACAGACCAGCGGCTGGGACAATAGTATCTATTACTCTCGTGAGAGTAATATACACAATTCCAAAAAGCTTGTTGGTATGGTCCAGTGGGAGCTTGGCAGCAGAGGCAGGCATTGGTTTGGGGGTGACAGGTGGTTCCATGTCCATTTGGTAGGCAGGAAGGAAGTTGTATTTATTTCTGAACAGGCAGGGTTTGGTAACGTACCAAGGGCCTTCTCAGTTGTATCTGGTTAACTTGATAGTTCTGGCCAAGGGATCCCGGGCTAGTATGCTGTTGGCAGTGTAGTCCTTATACTCAGGCTTTAAGGGGTGCTCTGTGAAATGGACAGGACCAAAGGGGGCACCTGGCAGGCGGTACGTAGCTGGCGGGTTGGCAGGGGGAGGCAGACAATCTTGGGGTTAACTGGAAGATGGCAAGAATAAAATACAGCGATAGTTGGGGAAACCAATATCTCATAACCTTTATTTAAAAATGACAATGGGGGTTGATCTCAGCCTGGCAGGTATTTATACCACGCTGCCAGGCTTCACTACCTGGTCAGGTTTTCTGGGCTCAGGCGGGTTGGCATTGGGTGTCTCAGATGACAGTGTGGTGCTTGGCACTGGCAGTTTGCCACTGGCTGCTTTGGGGTGAGAAGACTTCAAATCCTTCTGTTTATCAATTTGGGTATTGGTTGCCTCTTTGGGTTCAGTGCCTTCCCCGGGACTTTGGGGGAGTTTGGAATAACTTTCAGGGAGAAATTTATCTATTTCACCGGGAAAACTGCTGGTATCAGGCGTTGGCACCTCGTGTAAATTCTGGCATCTTGCACTGGCGGTTTGCTTGAAGAATCCTGCGGGGCAGCTAAGGGTTTGGGTCCTTGTGGGCTGGCAGCAACTTCATCAATTAGTAGTGAGTTATTGTGTTCCCAGCCTATGAGTCTGGCAGTCCACAAAGGGGTTTGTCCAGGGTTCAACTCTGATTCTGTATTTTGAGATTTAGGAGCATCTAAATTGTCATTACTGACATCATCCCCTTCTTCCCCCAAAATTTTCCCTTTCAGGGCCTTCTTCTCAAGGTATTGTTGGATGGCCTGTTTGGCATTGGTTAGGTTGCTCAAGGGTTCCCAGGTGCTTTCTTCTGGGGGGTAGTCTGACCACTTGATGTAGTACTGGGGGGTCTTGTAGTGGACCTGGTTGCCGTGGATGTACTCCACTTTGTACTTAATTGAGTGGTCCTTCCGGATTGGCGGGAGGCTTGACTTGATTTTCTGGTGGGGAAGGGAGTTTCCGTCTTTTTTGAACAGCAGGACACAGTGGAACACTTTATGGATCTTCCACGTGGGGAGTAGGTCTAACTTGAAGGCAACTTCTCTAATGAGCTTGGTGATCTTGTGTGGTCTGCTTCTTCTGTGAGCTAGTTTTCTGCAAGGCACATGCAGGGGCACATTATGGGAATCCAAATAGACCTTGTCTCCAACTTGGAGGGGTTTGCCAGGGGTCCTTTTTTGATCAGCAAAGGCCTTGTATGTCTGTACTGCTTGGTTCAGGTTTGCTAGGCATATAGTTTGGGTGTTATGGATCTATTCAATCCAGGCGCGTCCAGACAGGTTGGTTTCCTTGTTTCCAATGCTAGGGTCCCATGTGGGGTCAAACCCGTAGTTGGCTTTGAAAGGGGACATTCCAGTAGATACATGGTCTTTGCTGTTGTAGGAATATTGTGCCATGGGTAGCATCTTGGCCCAGTTATCTTGATTGGTGTTGGCATAGCATTGTAGGTACTGTTCAAGTATTTGGTTCACTTGTTCAGTCTGGCTGTTGGTCTGTGGGTGGGTGGTAGGAGGTTGATACACAGCGCTTTACCCCCAAATCCTTCATCACCTGAGCCCAGTAGTTGGAGGTAAATTGTGGTCCTCTATCAGTGATGATTTCTGCCGGAGTGTCATGTTGGGTTAGGATGTGGTTGTGGAAATGTCTAGCTGTCTCTGCAGCAGTGCAGTGGGTGGTGGTAGGGACAAAATAGGACATTTTAGTGAATCTATCTACCATTACTAGGATTACATTGAACAAATTAGAAGGGGGCAGTTCCACAATATAATCCATTGAAATGGACTGCCAGGGTCCCGTTGGTATGTCTAGTGGTCTTAGCAAGCCTTCAGGTTTGGATCTACGGGGTTTGGTTCTTCCACATGTCTCACAGCCTTTGATGTAGGCAGCCACGTCTTTGTCCAGTTGGGGCCAAGCGTAATTCTTCTTGATTCCTTGGATTTTCTTGAGTCTGCTAAAGTGGCCGGCCATCTCTGAGTTGTGATAGTCTATGAGTACTTTGGTCCTTGTTTCACCTTCTGGTACGTAGATCCAGTTGTGTAATAGCAGGGTGGTTCCTTTCAATGAGAATCCCTTCTTGTAGTGTCGGCTATCTGGGTCTGAGGTCAAGTTGGCAATGAGTTCTGCTGAATACTTGTCTAATTTTTGCGCCTCAATTATGTCAGGCTTACGGGCCATTATCTTCATGTACATCAGCTGGATACCTAGGCTGGCAGGGTTGAGAAGTACATGGGTGTTATGGTCTTTGGTCTCAGATGTGGAGGGAATCAAGTCTGCTCTTCTGCTCAGTGCGTCAGGTACCACGTTCACCTTTTCGGGTTTTTAGTCAATAGTCAAGGTGTAGTTGGTCAGTTCTAAGGCCCATCTAGACTGCCTTTGGTTCAGCTTTCTGGGTTTAAAGAAGTAAACCAGGTTCTTGTGGTTGGTTAGAACTTTTATTGGAAACTCAGCGCCACATAAGTACTGGCACCAATGTTTCAAGGTCTTTATTATAGCAAGCATCTCCTTGTTGTATATTGGGTAGTTCCCTTCAGCAGGAAGCATCTTCTTGGAGTAATATGCTACAGGATGTAGCATAACATTGCTTCCTTCCTGAAGAAGGACCCTGCCCACCGCAAAGTTAGATGCATCTGTCTCCAGCACAAAAGGCTTGGATGGGTCGGGCATGGCCAAGACGGGGGCAGAGGTGAAGGCAAGTTTCAGGGTCTCAAAAGCGGTGGTGCATTATGGAGTCCAACAAAGGTGACCTTGTCAGAGCACAGGCAGGTCAGGGGCAGGGTGATGAGAAATTGTTTTTGGATGAAATCCCTGAAATAGTTTGCTAGGCCCAAAAAACTTCTCACATCTTTCCTACATTTGGGCATTGGCCAAGACATTATTGCTTCTACTTTGTCCTGTGCCATTACAAACCCGCCAGTCTTCACTATGTATCCCAGGAATTCAACCTCAGACTGAAAGAATTCACACTTCTTGAGCTTAGCGTGTAAATTTGCTTGAGAGAGTTTCTCCAACATGAGGTTCAGGTGGCCAGGTGTTCCTTGTGAGACTTGCTGTAGATGAGGATGTTGTCCAGATATGCCACACAGAAGCAATCAAGGTGTTAACCTAGAACGGTGTTGATCATCCTTTGGAAGGTGCTGGGGGTGTTGCAGAGGCCAAAGGGCATCACCAGGTATTTGTACAGCCCATATTGGGTTTTGAAGGCAGTCTTGTACTTGTCTCCATCCTTGATTCAGATTTGGTTGAATGCATCTTGGAGGTCAATTTTTGAGTACACCTGGGCTCCAGTCAGTACATCACAGAGGTTGTTGGCATTGGGGATGGGGTAGTGGTTCTTTACTGTGATGTTGTTCAGTTTTTGGTAATTCACGCATGGGTGCATCCCACCATCTTTTTTCCCTACAAACAGCATGGGTGACAAGCATGGGGCCTTTGACACTCGGATGAAACCCTTTTTTGTCATATCTTCAAGGTATGCTTTCAAGGCTACTTGTTTGAGGTAGTTGCAGCTGTAGATGGGGCTGTGGTGAGGTTGGGTTCCTGGTATCAGGTCTATGGCGTGGTTGTAAATTGAATAGCTGGGTAGTTTTGTGGCTTATTATTCACTAAACACATGGTCCCATTTCTGTAGGGGGGTAGGTAGTATTCCCACACTATGTTCTATCTTTATGGTTAAGAGTTTGTTGTTAGGGGTTTGATCATAGCTCATGTAAAAGGGGACAGTATCACAAGATTCAGGTTGGCCCAATGTGGCGGTTTGTTTGCAATAGTTCAGGATCAGGCCATGTTTGTTGGACCAGGAGTTGCCCAGTATGAGGGGGTGGGGTAGTCTGGGTAAAAGGATCAGGGACAATGGGTACACATTATGTCCAATTGTCAACAGGAGTTCTTGTTCACACTCATAGACAGTGTCCAGAGAGCTTTTTCCCATGACTACTTGTAGGCTACACTCTGAAGCTGTCATGCCTAGTTCCTTTGCCAGGCTGGCGTCAATGAAGCTTTCATCAGCTCTTGTATCAATAAAAGGTTTGATCTGGCGCTTGTTTCCCAACAGTTCTATGGTCACTTGAATAAATTTGAAAGACTGGGAAGAAGTGTTTATTTGCGCCAGTGAGACTGGGGCAGTGTTCTTCTTAGGGCAGGCTCTGGTCAAGTGGCCCACCTTGTGGCAGTGGAAACAGAGTCCTTTGCAATAGTGTCATTGGATCTCTTCAGGTGTCATTCCTGTTCTGTTGGGGGTTGGTGCTCGGGTTTGGCGGGTCTGGGTGGGGCCAGTATTCTCCTGGTTCATGCTAAGGCCCTTGCACAGGGGAACCAGATTGTCTAGGCTGAGGGTGGGCAGATGGTGCTTCAATAAGTCCTTCATCTCTAGGTTGACTCCCTTTCAGAAGATGATGGCTGTGAGTTTGTCTTCCAGCTGGGTGTGAGTCTTTAGTTTGAGGAATTTGTCAATGTAAGCTTGGATGGGACAGGCGCTCTGCCGAATTTCCAACAAGGAGTTCAGGGCGTAGTATCTGATGTCATAGTCTTCCCCTGTGGCCATCAGTTTGGCTTCAAACTTGGCATAGTCTAGGCAAAATTCCACATCTTCAGTGGTGGCTTTGCCAAACCAATCAAGGGTGTCTCCTGATAGCATGGTGGCTACTCCAAGTACCTTTTTAGTGTCACTGGAATAGGATGGGGCATTGGCTTGAAAATGTAGTCAGAGCACTGGCATGGCGCAGCAGGCCTCTTTGAGAGTGAGTTTTCCCATATGGGGCATCTCCACTTTGGTAAGGGATACGTTGACTATCACATTCCAAACCTGAGAGGAGGGTCCTTTGGCAGGTTTGGCGGTGGGGTCAGAGTTCTTGGGGTTGTCTGGGGTCAAGTTTGTATTCTCCCACGCGGAAGAGATCAGGTTCTTGGTCATCATAAATGTGTAATAAGTGATTATCATTACAAAAAACATACAAGATGCCCCAAGAATAATCAACATCTTGGGGCTCAGGGTACCAGGTTTAAAAAAGATTGTCATAATGTCAGGGAACCAACCCTGATTGGCCGGCTTGCTAGTGTTTGGGAACTGGTGGGTTGCGGACTGGGTGAGCAGAGCCCACCAAAGGATTGGTGCTATCTTAATGAGGTAGGACATTGACTTGCCCACCCACAACCACAGACTGGCGGCTGGGACAATAGTATCTATTACTCCCGTGAGAGTAATATACACAATTCCAAAAAGCTTATTGGTATGGTCCAGTGGGAGCTTGGCGGCAGAGGCAGGCATTGGTTTGGGGGTGAAGGGTGGTTCCATGTCCATTTGGTAGGAAGGAAGGAAGTTGTATTTATCTCTGAACAGGCAGGGTTTGGTAACGTACCAAGGGCCTTCTCAGTTGTATCTGGTTAACTTGATAGTTCTGGCCAAGGGATCCCGGGCTAGTATGTTGTCAGCGGTGTAGTCCTTGTACTCAGGTTTTAAGGGGTGCTCTGTGAAATGGACAGGACCAAAGGGGGCACCTGGCGGGCGGTACGTAGCTGGCAGGTTGGCAGGGGGGCAGACAATCTTGGGGTTAACTGGAAGATGGCAAGAATAAAATATGGCAATAGTTGGGGAAACCAATATCTCATAACCTTTATTTAAAAATGAAGATGGGGGTTGATCTCAGCCTGGCAGGTATTTATACCACGCTGCCAGGCTTCACTACCTGGTCAGGTTTTCTGGGCTCAGGCAGGTTGGCATTGGGTGTCTCAGATGACAGTGTGGCGCTTGGCACTGGCGTTTTGCCACTGGCTGCTTTGGGGTGAGAAGACTTTTAATCCTTCTGTTTATCAATTTGGGTATTGGGTGCCTCTTTGGGTTCAGTGCCTTCCCCGGGACTTTGGGGGAGTTTGGAATAACTTTCAGGGAGAAATTTGTCTATTTCACCGGGCAAACCGCCGGTATCAGGTGTTGGCACCTCAGGGAAATTCCTGGCATCTTGCACTGGTGGTTTGCTTGCAGAATCCTGCAGGGCAGCTAAGGGTTTGGGTCCTGGCGGGCTGGCAGCAACTTCATCAATTAGTAGTGGGTTATTGTGTTCCCAGCCTATGAGTCTGGCAGTCCGCAAAGGGTTTTGTCCAGGGTTCAACTCCAATTCCGTATTTTGAGATTTAGGAGCATCCAAATTGTCATTCCTGACAATAAGGGCTTCATTTGCCCCTCCCTCTTGTCATACGGGGCTGCAGTCTTCTTCATAGCCAAGAAAGACAGGTCCCTTTTCCTGGTCACAGATTAACACGCCCTAAATGAGGTGACAGTTAAGAATAAGTACCCGTGTCATTGATTGACAACCTGTTTGACACACTTGTGGGTGTGAAGATCTTTATCAAGATTGATATCACCGCGGGGTACAACCAGGTCTGCATTTCACCTGGGGATGAGGCAAAAACTGCCTTCTGCACACGCTACAGGTTGTTTGAGTGTTGAGTCATGAACTTTGGAATGAACAACACTCCTTCCACCTTTACCATGTTGATGAAAAAGCATTTGAGGATTTGATTAGAAAATGTGTCATTGTGTACCTTGACAACATTATTGTCTTCAGTCAAGATCAAATCACACATCTCCAACACCTCTGTGCTGTCCTTGACACCCTTTGGAAAAATCATCTAAAAGCTAAACATATATATGTGAATTCCTCAAGTCAGAGCTGTTGTTTTTTGGGCACACCATCTCTACCCAAGGATAAAGCCTGACCCTGCTGCCATAAATTAGACAACATGTGTATGATGGTCAAGGCTATCAGTGGAATTAATCCTGATAGTCAAGACTAAACTGGTTTGCACCCAAATCCGTCAGATCTGACGGATTTGTAATTCTAATTTTATCCTGGATGTTACAATAGGATGGCCGTACTATTACATCCAAGTTGGATTGAGTTTGGAAATTACTAGCAGCTTCTTGTAATGAGCAGCTGCAAGCTGCAGCCACTCCAGGATAATGCGCACCCAATCTTCTCTGTTGGATTGTCCAGATTGTCCTAAGATGGAAAAAACACGGATGCAAGAGCCTGGTGGATATCTGAAGATCCCGTAATGTTCCTAACAATGGTGCAGGTGTTAATAACACTTCTGCATCTATTGTGCAGCCAGGATGGTATATAAACTCCCCTTCTTTCCAAATAAAAAACAGACTTTCACATATTAATTCTTGCCTTTGCTCAACTCAGTTGTTACCTATTAATTAAAGGTAAAGACTACAGAGTCATTAGACCTGTATTATTTTGTCTTTAGGCCTATTACTGTCAGGGATCTAGTCTTGGGCTGCTGGCCCATTGTTTTCAGGGGTCACTCAGGCCGGGTTTTTTGCAGGCAATGCCCATCACAAGAGGGGAGCTAACTTTAAAAGATATGAGGCAGACTTCCCCACCCAAGACCACGGGCCAGCAGCTGGGATTATAGTGTCAATCACCCCAGTGAGGGTGATGTACACAATCCCAAACAGCTTGCCAGTATGGTTGGTTGGGAGGTTGGGTGCAGAAGCAGGCATGGGTTTTGGTATCACAGGCGGCTCCATGAACAGGTTGTAAGCAGGGAGATAATTGAATTTTCCTCTGAACAACTTGGGTGTTGAAAATATCCATGGGCCTTGTTGGTTGTATCTAATACCGGATTGTATGTGGGCCAGAGGATCAAGTTTGAGTATCTTTTCTGGGGTGTATACCTTGTATTCAGACTTCAGAGGGTAGTCGGTAAAATGGACAGGCCCAAAGGGTACACCAGGAGGACAGAAAACAGTGGGCAGAGGGGCAGGTGGTCCAGGAGATCTTGAAACCAATTGGTAGAATGCAAATACAAAATAAGGCAATAGCTGTATGAGCCAAATTAACATAACCTTTATTCAAAAATGGCAATAATTTTGGAGCGCGGGGTCCTTGGGTCTATATAGTACCCCCCTCCAAACTTAACATTTTCCATGGGGGGTCCATCAAGGCATTGGGAAGGCCAGGGCTAGGGGAACTGGGTGCTTGGGTCCAAAGGCGGCAAAATGGCACCCGGCCCGGGAGTTCTTCCATTGGTCAAGAATCTTGATTTGGCTGCTTGATTGTCTTGCTCTGGTGTTGAGGTCATAGGACTGGGCCGCAGGCCCATGCCTCTTTCCTGGGTTTACTCTTGATTGGCTGCTGGCGTAGACTTCAAGTTCATGAAGCTAATAGTTGCCAGATTGGTACCTCCATTAGGCGCGGTGATTAATCCTCCATTTGGTGCAATGATTTATTTGGTTTGTCTCTTTTTACCGCATGGGTCAATACGCTCTGTATCAGCTTGTGGGGGCTCAATCCCCAAAAAACGCAGGTGGGCAGTCCCGCAGTTCACAGGCCTGGCAGCCCAAAGGAATCCAGGTTTGGGGTTTGATCCCTGCTCCTGGGCCTGGGGTTCTAGGGAGGAAGAATTGTCAATCCTGACAATACTATACTCTACCAAGCAACTGGAGACGTTAACCCAAAAGACGTCAATCAGGCCAATTCACAACACCTGCCAAAATTAAAGCAATCACCAGCATGCCACCCCCATCAATGTGTGCCAGGTGTGCACCTTTGTGGGCATGATTGTCTATGTGCTCAAGTTCATCCTCAACTGCAGAGAACTAATTGCACCCCTCACTGAGCTCTTAAATACAAAATAGCGCCTCCACTAGACACCTGCCAGAGACCAAGGCTTCAAGATATTGAAGCAGAAGCTCACAAAGGCACCTGTGCTGCAATTCCCTAATCAGAACCAACAGTTCAAACAAATGGCTGATGCCTCTGACAGAGTCGTAGGGGGTGTGCTAAGGGTAGAAACTGACAATGGCGTCTTTCTCCCCGTGACATATGAGTCCAGGAAGCTTACTGACTTGGAACAACACTATCCCATCCATGATAAAGAACTGGCAGTAATTGTATACTGTGTTGAGAAGTGGTGCTGTTACCTGGAAGGTGCTACCTTCCCATCCCACGTCCTGACAGACCACAAGTTGCTCCAGTACTCCAACATGCAGTCCCACTTGACACGCCGCCAAGCAGGATGGGTTAAGCATCTATCCCCTTACCAGTTGCACATTGAGTACAAACCTGGAAAGGAACTTGTCACAGCTGACGCCCTCTCCAGACTGTATGTAGTGTCTATCACCAGAGACAATGGCTTAGACCCAGACTGGACCATGCTCTATCAACGTCCTGAAGCAATCCATTACAAAGGTCTTAATTCCATGACTATTTCCAAGCTGAAGGACAACAAAATCCAGTTCACTACTGACACTGGTAACGTCTGCTGCTGGGCAGAGACAGGTGAGAAGATGCCTTATATTCTCACCACACAGCAAGGGGATACCATACTACAATACCACCACACCTTGGGTCACACCAGAGGATGTAACCTCTTCAAAATCATGAAGCGTAAGGTTTGGTGGCCTTGTATGTGCCAATACATCTTGGACCTCCTTGAAACATGTGTGCTGTGCAAAAAAAACACATCTAAACCTGCCCCTCCCAAGTCTTTCCTGCCCATCAAAGCCATGGAACCCTTCAAAAAGTGGGCCCTCAACATTGTTGGACCCCTCCCTGAAGACATACTAGGCAAGAAGTACATCATTACACCATTGAATACTTCACCTGTTGGCCAGTAGCATGGGCAACCACTAATCATACCACCACCATCACCTGCTTCATTGGCAAAGAAATTGTGGTCCAAACGTCTTATCACAGATGGTGGACCCAATCTTGTAGGGCACATCATGAAGGCATAATGCGCCAAGAATGCCCTTCACAAAATAGTCACAACTCATACCATCCACAAGCTAATGGTCACATGGAGCTCCTAAATGGTTTGTTAGTCCAACTGATTGCCAAACTCTCACAAGAGCACCCCAATACCGCGTGGACTAAACACCTGCCCACCGCTCTACTTATCTTAAAAGCAAGTATTAACAGGGGCACCCAGGTTCAGCACCAGCACCTTGGTCTTTAGAACCCCTTCCAGCTTGAAAGGGGTAGAACAAGGGAAATTATGATCCACAGTTACCGGGAAGCCTCCCTTATTGACAACTCCCTCCCTGAGCCAGTGGCATGCCAAAGCCCAAGACATTGAACACAAGCAAATTGAGGGGGGGGGACAAAACACCTTGAGGCAAGATATGCTATAGGAGACCATGTCTATGCCTTAATCCTAATTTGGACAAATTAGAACCCAGCCGCCTGGGGCCCTTTAAGATAGCTGCGGTCTACAACAACCACACCTACTAACTTGAAGATGCCCAAGGAAACACCAAGAAGCTTCACCACAGTTACTTGCGCCCCTGCCGCGCCATCCCCACACAAAGGTTCTTTGTGCAGACCTTCCTAGATCTTCTGCAAACTCTGATCCTGGTGTCTGACAGCAACCAGGGAGAAAGGGGGGTGTTGCAACTGAGTTCCCCTCCTTGCTTGCCAAGGTATCTTACAATACACAGGGGGTTCTCAATGAGTTGCCCCTTGACGTGTCTAACAACATAGACCAACCTAATGGCAATATCAAACTGCAGGCACTTTCTCCTAATTAGGAGTGTTGCCAATTTGACTTGCTGATCCCTGCACAAGTTATTCCTTGGCTTTGAACCTTACATGGAACATGCCACTATGCCACCCCCTGTGGTCTTGTGGCTTTCCCCACATGGTATATTAATCACAATATTCTACAATAAACAATCCATTATTCTATTCAATTCAGTCATTTTTATTTGGCTGTTGTCTTCCCTAATCAAATACTGAACTCTAATTGGTTCAGTTGCAACACCTTCATCTGCTTATTAATCCCAATGGCATTCTTTTATCCATGAAGCTGTCAAATTATTGTATCACAGTGGTGTGGGAAAGCTTCAAATGAATTTCAATCTTGTATCAAGTTAAGCCACACTGGTTAAGTACCACTATTTCCTGGAGAATTTGGGGATGATAACTTGCCACTTGGACTTAAAGGGTACAGGTTCCAAAGCCTGGCTGGCTATTGGACGTCAATTGTTCTATAACAGGTCCACCAACTTGGTTGGCTGGCTATCTGATGCCCTGTGAGGGTTCAAGCAACGGAGTGCAAGCAGGGCTAGCCACCCAAGATGGCAAAACTGGTTGCATCCATATGGAACAGGAGACAGGTATATCTCAGCTTCCCCATTAATTTTCCAACTCTCTGTTAAGAGATTGCATATTTTACGGTGTTATCTGGGATCTGTTTAATTTTGAGCTCATCTTTTACAGCTGGCACTCTTTTATCCTCACAGCTTTAAAAACTATTGTACTGAAATACAAATATTTAATTTGTGGGTTTCAGGTTTATTTTAATTACATGTATCAGTATAGCAGTTGATAAAACTATTAAAGCCAAATAAAGCGCCTTGAAAAGTAAGAAATTGTTGTTTCCCTAATCAAATTGCCTAAGGTTTCCTGTTAAAGTATCTTATTCTATCTTAGGATGCAAATAAAGTGAACTTTTATTGGCTTAACTTAATTTTGTGTCAGTTGAATTTATGCTGAAAACTGCCCAAGCTTTGTTTCTTAATGTGTACATGCTGGTGCCTTGTTGGTATGCCAAGTGGATTTATTTTAGATCAGGGAACAACCCCAATCATCCTTCTTGCTGTATTGAGCTGTCCTGCTTGAAGTTTGGGGTTCAATAATGCTTGTCTGGTTTTTTGTATAGGTCATCTAATTGCCCTAACATCTGTTGCTTGACCTTTTGATAATCAACCAATGAGCTTCAAATCATTTTCTGCCTGTAGCTTTCCACAGTTATTTTTGATTAAGGCTGAGATCATTTTATTTTCAGGTAATCTTTTTTCATCCTTGCAGCTTTGGGAACTAAAGTACCTATTGAATCAGACCTTCCTGGGCTAGAAGCCAGGGCTTATCATGATAGCTACATCATCTGAGAATTGATCACAACTGATTTAGAAATAAGAAGATAACCTGATCTATCTCCTTGAACAGTGACTTCAATATAAGTATGATATGTTGTTAAAGCTATATCCCAAGCTATCTAATTATTCTTTTCTGAATCAAGTAGTTATACGGCCAAAATTATTTCCCATATATAAATTTTCTCCAAATCTGACACAATTTTAAAAGGGGCAAGCTTACTAAACTTCATAACCACTTCTGATTCCTTAACTATATGTGATGCCTGGGGAGATTGATATGCTTCTATCAGGAATAGTCCTGACATTAACCAAATTTCTACACTTATGCCCACTTGGGGACAGAAAGGAATTGTGGGTCCAAACAACTCTCATTATGACAAAAACTTTTCCCCCACAATTGGGGAAATAATTTTAAAGTTGAAACGGAACTTGGGAATTGCCAGAATAATTTATCATCCCGGCAGGCGCCCGCCACGCCTGTAAGCCCCCGCCCAGCCTATTGCCAGTCCCCTGCCCACCCACCAATCCTGGCCCTAACCAATGGGGATCTGGGACCCAGACCACTTGGTTGGGGCCAGACCCTTATCAAACCCAACCACCCAGTCTAGAATTAGAACTTGAGAAAAACCTGGGCCCATTTCCCCTCCTGGCAATACTTCAACCAGGATCCATTATCCACACCCAAAATTGCCAGTCCAGCCACAGATAGTGGGGGAAAGGGGTTGACCCTATTCCAATTACCCAATGCCAACCCTCATCAACCAGACTTTTGGGTCCACCCATCCACTGTTTTCACTCCCACTTGCAAAACTTTGCACAGCAGGAGATACTATAAATAATGGTTCCCCTCTCAATGATGGCTTGTGCTATTAGTGAAAGCAATACCCCTCAATAAAATCCCCACTCTTAGCCTAAACCTTGGACCAATTAGTCTCGCCCTCAATCCCCAACCAGTGAAGATGAACCCCCTCATCTTCACAGCTGTGCTCACAGCTTGCCTAGGGATTGGAGGGTATCAGCAGGGACCTGCTGCCTTTGGGCCCTCACCAGATGGGTTGGGCCAAAGGTATTATGAATACCTAGGCCAACTCAATTCTCTGTACACTGGCTCTTGGCTTCCTCTGGTGTCCCCCCATTCCACTATGTCCGTTGCTGTATACCCCTCTGCCTACTACATCTTGACCTACTTTGTGGGTAGCTTTGGCAGATACAACACCCATGTCAAGGTGTTCCGATAAATGATGACCATCTACCCCATCATTGCCGCACTGACAGTGTTCCAGCTTGCCGATCTTCTTTCGTACCTGCTACAGGTAGTACCTACCCTGCTTGGGTATTGCAGCTTCCTTGCAGTAAAGATAGCTTACAGCTCAATAAAGAGCATCAATACCTATGCATCCATTGAGCTTTTGGTATATTGATACCCAGACATCATTTAACATTGCCACTATGGAGGAGGAATGCTCTGATGGGGTTTGGTAGGTTTAGTTACCAATTGAGATCTGCTTTGGAAGACTGATGTTTGGTTAGTGCCCTGAGGCGCTTGTCACATGGGGTTCTGGAACACCTATCCTGGCTATACTTAATTAGAAGCATAGCAGCAAGGTCTATGTTTCAAAGTTGATAGTATGAGGTTCAAGTTATGTCTGACTTGTAGAAGGTGGGGATGTAAGTTTTGGGGACAAGACCAATAGTGCTTTTGAACTGGGGGGCATGCATCTGGGAAATAGTGAGGCATTGTAACTGTGCTGTATTAGCAAAGCTACAAGGGGAGAATATTTGGAAACTAGATAATATTCTTTATTGAGAGATATGACTTATAGTTTGGGGAATCATTTTAGGAAGAACAAGACTGAGGCAATCAATTGGATTGGGCAGGGGTGGAATAATCCTGGTAATGAGTCAAGCACTAAATTGAGCTGCCCACCGGGTTGAGATTATTACTGGTTCCTGTTGCCTTGTTTGGGAATTTGAGTTGACTTCTGCATTTGGCTCTGAGTAGTGGGGAAGTCAGTTTGAGCGGCACAGGGTCTCTTGTACAGAACCTTGCTGGGAGTCAATCCCGTTGTTTTGACAGAAGAAAAGGAATTACTGGGATTATAGTGAACTGGGAGTGAGGAGAGATTTAAAGTTGTGGTATAGAGTACTTGATCTCTTTTCATGCTGGTTGCTTGGAGGAACCCTTAAAGGATGATCAATATTAAGCACTCTTTAGAGAGAGGAAGCATTACATTGTAAGTTTTCTTGATGTCCAAGGTAGCTATGCTTATTTCAATAGAGATGATTATTTTAAAAGAGGCGCTAAATAAAGGGAATTATTGTTTTAAATAAATCTTAAATCTTTGTGCTTAGCTCACATAAAACATGTAAATTAATATAATGAGGAGATTTGCGCTGCGTAAGCTCTTCCATGATTTGATGGGCTACGAAGGCTCAGCCTACTAGCGCGATCCTCCTAGCGCCAATGAAAAGATCCTTGATTGAAGGGCTATAGGAGATAAGAACATATTCTGAACAATTAGTTCAGGGGTGGTATGTGTTATATACTTGGGAATTGGATTAAAATAAATGCTTATGACGTCATTCGGAGGATGAATGTTTTCACAGAAGTAAGTGATTGTAAGATTGGCTATGTCGAATGTAAAGCACATTATAGTTTGTTTAGCAGCTCAATAACATAGTCAACAATAAAAATGATAATACAAATACCGATCCCCAAAAACATGTTCGGAATGTTTTCTTTGATATTTGCTTTGCTAAATGCTTTTCCAGCAGCCGCATCTGCGGCGAGATTTAAAAAAACAGCGTACAACCTACCCGAGCTCTCAGAGGTAGCAATCGGCAAAGCATCGTTTGGTTGGATCCAGCCTGGAAAGAAAAATGGGTCTAGCTCATCATGTCCACTGGTTAAACAAGCCATACATGGAAGAATACCGTATCGATGTCGCCAGAAATCTACAATGCAATCCCCAGAGCAAAGGCAAAACGGTCTGCTATGCCTATCGCAAGGAGGGACTCTTTCTGGGACCCAGTCTCCAAGTTTCGCAACACTTCTCATGTCTCCAAAAGTGCACTGTCCAACTGGAAAGTAGCTTGATTGCAAACATTGCCAGAGACTTGCCTGTTGACTTCACCAACTGGATCTCGCTGGTTCGCCCCAGACTCCCTCCCGCACTACGAGTCTACTCAGCTGTAGAAGCACCCATTAAAATCAACTTCACGCTCAACGGGTCAACCGAGGGATACATATGGTTCAAGCCCATATATTGGGTTACCTCGGGACGCTACAACATTTTAAAGATGAATAATTTCTCAACTCGCGAAGCATCCTGGGCCACTGAAACTTTCCTACCTCTCAGTCCTGATGGTTGTTCCCACGTCGGCATCTTTGGAGTTCAAAACTCCCTTCCACCCGAGAATCCAGTTCCAATCTCCGCCCCCAAGCTGCAAATTTATTCCCTCTAAATCTGCTTTATTTTTCCGGTCAAAATAAATGATTCAATCCTTGGCCTACAATAATAGCCACTCCAGTACAAGAAACCCACATTAGTTAAACAAGTTGAATTTTTATTTAAATCAAACGTTAGCAACCATTCCAAAAACTGGTGCACTTGAAAAAGTCAAACTTGTGCAAATCGAAGCTGGCCGAATCGAACAATAGAAAGTTGAATTGCCAGCCAAATAAAAAACCAAAAGAGACATAAAGTCAAAATCGAAATCATTTATATCAAAATATATAATATCACACTATAAAATCACCTTCTCATTTTAGCAAAAGGGAAATAAATTCGTTTGAAATCCAGTAAAGCGTTCGGTTCTAATAATTATACATTCTATTAAATATTATATCATGAAGTTTAAAATTTGAACATGAACAAAGAGATAACTTAAAGGATAACATAAGTCTAAACAGTACATCAGGTTTATAGCCACCAAAAAAAGCAAAACATACCAGCCTAAGACAAAATCAGGTCAGTCCAGAACAAGAGTGAAATGGTTCCACTTCAAGATCAACTCTGCCATGGCCCGTACCAGAGTCCAGCTGTCCTTGCAGCTTCAGGGCAGGTTTAGAAGGCCATATACCCAATTGTCATCATTTTCACTAGGTAGTTGATAGCAGAGGTATCAAGGATTCTAAGTAACAATGTGAAGAATAACTTGGTCAGATATGCTAAACACATCAATGTAGACAAAGCCTATCTTAATATAGTCTTGAGTAGAGGTGGCCATGGGAGGGAAAGGGATTTCTGGAATCTCCTTCATGCTAGACAGAGATCTGCCATCAGGGATGGCTTGGAGGGCCCCTTGAGGTGGGTGATCCAAGTGATGGGGGTGAAAAAGACCCAACAAGGGATATGAGAGGAAGCAACCAGCAAGCGGGTGAATTTTTCTGTAGTGGTTGGTAGTAAAGGGTTTGCAGTTGGCTGTACTCCATTAAAAATGTAAAGATTAGGTAAATGCTGGTGCAAAATTAGCAAAAAAATTTCTGCAACAAGATACTCCAAGTGTATAAATTTATTTTTAAGAATGATATCAACAATTATAAAGGCTTTCCATCCTCACTCTTATAATTACTCTGAACCTTTTACAAAGGATGGTGGAAGGATTGTGCCATGGATTCTAATTCACTAGGGGCTTCAATTGACCTAGTGACTTATGGACTTTGTGTCAGGATTCACCTTCTCTTAGCTGCTATTCTTAGTCTCCTTTAATTTTGGTATATTTCCTTCAAACTTGACATGACTATTCTAGACTATTACTTTCAATCTTAGTCATGATTAATTAGTTCCCATATTGTCATGAATGACATTTCTTCCAAAATAAGTAGAAAACTCTAGTTAGAAGAATAAAACTTGGGACCTGATTCTGATTTTTGTGAGGATCCTGCAGACCCTTGGGCCGTCTACCTGTGTTTTTGCGGCTAGCCAATGAAAGAGCTGGAACAAGTTGTGATTCAAACCTGGATAATCAGCAAAATTTGCAGGTCTGCCAGGCCACAGATTTGCAAAGTATGGAGGAAGGTCATAGGACAGTGATTAATCTGGGCCAGTCTAGATTGCTAGAAGCACTGAATCAACATGTTGTCACTCCTATATTGACTGATGGGTCATCTGGGGAGGGATTTACTGCTCATCTTGATAAGTTAAAGTCTCAAGGAAACTCAGATGATAGGTTAGAAAACCAGGCCTCTGGGCCACATGATCTCTGGGCATCTGGTGATCCTGAAGTGACTCCCAGAGATGCTCAGACCATGGGACCAGGGTTGACCCGGCTTAGGGTTTCCGAAGGTCACTTGATCCAGAATGACGGGAACACCAGTGGCAATGATGAAGTCATGAAGATATTATCTCTGGGCTGTCATATGGCAGTCATTCCAGAAGAGGAAATGACGGGCCAGAAGATCCAGGATGGGGCCAGAGAGCTTGGGCCAGAAGAAACTGAGCAACTTAGCAATCAGGTGATGGGCTAGATTCCAAACTTAGAATTTGAAATGTTATTTAAAACCCATGAAGTCTTGACAATTGGCATTGTCATTCTGAAATAAAATGAGATTATAGGACCTTGATTCTACCAATATATTCCTTATCTAGTCTTGGTTGTTTTTCATTTTACTACTGTTCCAACAGAAAATCTTGGGCTGACAGCCTGCATTCCTGAGGAAGCCCCCAAACCCCAGCCCGTGTTTTATTGTCCTCCCAAGCACCCTTTGGCCCACTGCATTTTTCTGATTATCTGCTTAAACCAGAGTACAGGGAGTTTACTGTGAAGGATACCCCCTGCAAAGACCACCTGGCCCAACAGATAACCCCACAAACAGCCTTTCACAAAGATACTTGGTGCAAGCAACCAGCCCCCAACATCAGTGTGAAGTACAACTATTTGCCTGCCTACCAGACAGATATGGAAGCACCCCCCGACACCCAAGCCAGACCACCTACAGCCTACCCCAGGTCTGACTCCTCCCACAGCCAACCAATATGCAGGCATTGTCTACATTACCTTGGCTAGGTTAGTCGACACTATAGTTCTAGCTGCTAGACCCTGGGCTTTAGTAGGCCAATCAGCATCTTATCTCATCAAGTTAGCACCCCTCCTCTGGTGGGCTCTACCCTCCTCCCAACAGAGCAAGTTGGCAGCTGAGGCTAACAGGCCTTCCCCTGGGACGCGGTATCCTGACACACATTGTCACTATGGTCTTCCTCTTCTTCTCATAAATTTTCCACACTTTTGCGTCAAATTTGGTTCTTTTCTCAATCCTAAAACCATCTTTATGTTGATTAGTTTAAGTTCAAACTTATCTTACCTTTAACAATAAAACTTGAACCCTGTACCTATTTGCTCAGGTTAGTAGTTCTTGCGTTCCAAACTCTTACCTTTTGCTTTACAATGATGACACATCCCAGGCCTTCAGATCTTGTTTTTTCCCGTTCTTCTAGCCTTACAACATCTACCAATCAACTCCAAAACTTTTTATTCTTCTCCTCCCAGTCTCCTTTACTTAGTTTAACTTATCTAAGTTAAACTGACCAGTATATGATCTCTCAACCCCTATTTTTCAGAAAGGTCTTCTAACCAATTATGGTTTAACTTTTCACCTCAATTCTTGCATTTCACAAACAAAACATAATAAAAAGGCTTGGTTTTCCAGTCCCAACAATAAGTTGATATTGTTTGACTTGCACCCAAAAAGGTACTTGTTAGGGTTTGTGGCTTGTGTTTATTTTTGAATCTTTTTATCTTGTGTTGCAACATCTTTGATTACTCCCTCTTGGGGAATTAACACCCTGAGTAGATCACCAAATGAGTCACCAAACGGCTCACCAACCAACCAGTAAATTGGTGGCACTCCCATCAGTCAACCATCTATTACAGGGATCAAATAATCCAGATCTTAAATAGAACACAACTTGAATAAGCCTTGTGACCTAAGAGGAACATTACTCAGATAAGCCCCATGACCTCCATGACATACATGGACAGTATGTGGCTTTCCATGATACTATATATTCTCCTATACTGTAGATTCAGAACCTAAAGGTAAAAATGTGGGATTGTCAAATTCTTTTGCGTAAACTCACCAACTTACTGGAATATTTTTCATCCTTTTATATAAAAAAGTAAGTTGTTCTGGGATGAAAATTACTTCATTAAGTTGGTGAGTTCAGGAAAAAGAATTTGACAATGCTGCATTTTTACCTTTAGGTTCTTAATTTACAATATTCATATCCAATAAAGTATCATTATCTTATTAATTTTCCCCTTTATCTGTTTATTATACTTCCCAGAAGTATACACATGACACTTGTATCTCTCCACTTTAGTTCTATGATTCCCTTTGATTAAATTTTTCATGAGTTAGGCAATTTTTATAGTGACATACACACTTTAATTGTTGACAGCTTCAACCCTCCAGCTAGTGCTGATCACTACCCAGACTTAGAGATTGACTTTTTAACCAAATCTTATATCATTAAAACTGGCCTTTATTTTATTTTCTTAGGTTTAATAAATTGCCTTAGTCCCTAATTCACTTCTTATAAGTTTTTTAGGGGCCTTAGTACAGTTATTATTGCAAACTTTACCTACCTTTTTATATTTAACCAACATAAATATTCTTGGTTTAAAGGCCTTAGTTTACAATAATTTACTCCAAGCCTTCAGACTTTACACTTTAGATTGGTGAATGTGAAAGCAAGTTGTTTTGCTTTTGATCTGAGGTGTTCCTAATGCCCAAATATGGCTCCATATCCTTTCATACCTCCCATCACCTGGAGTATCACTACTAAGGCTAATAAGATCAAACTTTCAAGTATGAATTACTTAACCTTTTTCCTATAAAATCAAGTTCATTCTAGTTCATTAACTTTGACTTTGAATCTCCAGCACTCATCTTCTATTTTCCAGGAAGATATTTTATTCATACACAGATCAAACAGGCTTGAAGCCACAACCTCAAATCTTACATATCTAAGACATTCCTCCAGTTCTTTGTTATGTTAATTAACAAAGTGCAGCTCAACATCCAAGATGATTACTGTAATCTAGCAGCATAAAACAAGATTGATGCATGGCACAAGGCAGATGTGTGAATAGTATGATAGATTCTAAAGTAGAAAAAAATACTTATAGAATCTCTTGCTATAAGGCTATGAAATCCTGATACTAAGCAAGCAAAATTTGATGGTTGATAGTGTGGTCCAGGTCACCCAAACTATTCATAGGTGCTGTGAGAAGATCCAAAACCTTCTTTTAGCGTCAGGGGGAAATGCATGTGAATCTGCCAAAGGACCCAGTATACTTACAGAGAAGCAACAGGTAGAGGCAGCTAGAACTTCAAGCCTGATGTGTAATGGGCTCTTTTAGCTATCAAGACTGAAGACAGATATTTATTGACAGTGAAAAAATCTGGGGCATCCCAAGAAAACATTAATAAAGACTGCTGTCTATTTGGTATAGGTACAGGAGAAAGAGAGGCATTATGATGACCCTTATGCTCTTTAGAAGACACTCACACATGTCCTGGATCAAAGCCAGGACCTGGTTGGGGTACCATCCTTCAAATGACTGAGTTCAGTGATTAATATATTGTACTGAGCTTGGAGACTAGCAAACTCCTCAAGAATCTTTCTACAATGATCCCCATGGTGAGCTGTTTTTCAGGAATGAGATGATATTATCCAAAAGAAAATGGTTGCTAGAGAGAGGTGAATTTGAGTTATTTTGTTTTTTTTTCTCAGATGTAGTGGCAAGGGTTTTGCCCAACCAAGGTGATTGGGGGTTGGTTTTTGCCTTGGGGTGCTAGTAAGGTAGCCCATTGTTAGTGCTTTAGAAGGATAGAGAAGTACCTTGGGATGGCTATACCAAGGGGTATAGGCATCCTTAGACTAGCTGGGATGAATATACAGCTAGGGTTTTTCCTGGGATGGTTATACCAATAGATATAGGCATTCTTAGACTAGCTGGGGTGAGAATAAAGATAGTTTTTTTCATGGGATAGATTTTTTTAGGTAGTATTTAAATACTGATACCAACTGGTAAGATAATTCATTTAGGTTAATTTACCTGGTAAGGGGGTAAATTTTGTTTTTCTGTTACTTAAGGATAGCTTTAAGGAGGTCTTACTACTACTGTGCAGGCATGGGTGATCTAGAACCATCATTAGAGTGTGGTCTAGAAATACAGCTGCTTAAATTAATGGTTTAGAGGTATCTGGGAATTAAAGTTTGTTGATTTGTGTCTGAAAGCTCAACATAACCACTTGGGTGAGTAAAAACAGTAATGGTGCATGAGTTATACCTGCTTCTGATTACCTAGATGAAGTACACTGATGTGGGTTGGTCTAGGTGGAATTCATTGAGGGTAAAAAAGCACCCATAGTCTGAGTGGTTTCATTGATGGGGACCCACAAAAAAGCCTAAGTGGAGGTCACTGATGGAGGCTCAATAGTATGCTTGATAGCTATGCTAGGTTATTAGGTTAAGTTTGGAACAGGCTAGGGGAAATGTTGGAGAAGGTGAACCAACATTAATCCAAAGTAATTTACTGAGCAAGCAAATGGTGAAATGTTTTCCCTTTATTTTGCTAAAGTGGTGAAATAAAGGAGAAATATTGAGAGAATTGCAGAAAAGAAGTTTTTAGTGATTTTCTATGGTATATGAAGGTATTTTGCTATGAGATCAGGATACTTAGCTGTTTTGATGGGACATTTTTCCTGGATTTTACTATGAGAGTAAAGTTCTGAGAAAAAAATTAAGGAAGGTCAAGGAAAACAATTTAATATAATTCTAATGTTTAAAATGACTAAGGTTGAACACATGGAAGACTGATGCTAGAATATGAAACCAGTTAACAATTCAAGAAGCTTGAGCAGTGAAAGTATATTTTCTATTTAGATTATAGTGAAACCTCAGAAATGGTAAAATTTTAAATTTTGAAATAATTGATTGAATTGGGGGCTTGTTTACTGATGCATATCATTGTTTATACTCTAAAAGCCTAAAATATGGTTAAGAAAACATTGAGGCAATATTTTAAGCTTGGGAGCTTATTTTATTATAAAAGGAAGTGAGTATCAATAGTTTAAGCTTTTGGAGAAAGACACTATTAACAGGAGAACATTGAAAACAAGGTGCTATAAATAAGGGGCTGTCAGAGAAGTTGAAGAATCATTTCAACTTCAAACCAAAGCTTTTTAAAGCACTTAATCTGTAACTTGATGATTATATGTCTGGTTGGTTTGGAATAACAAGATGTCTTATAACGCATTAAGAAGACTTTTCTGAAGGAATAGCTGGTCAAAAGGGCTCCTAAAAAGATGGTAAATCAGAATATTTCTAAGGGGATTTTTCTTCTGTTAATAAAGAATCTATTTACTCTTATTCTCCCTTTTTATTAAAGAGAACTTCCCTATTGATAGTTATTTTAGAGCTGGTCAAGAGAATCAGAAAATGCAGAATTTTAGTCTGTTAACTCATAGAAAAATCCTGGTTGTGTAATTAGTAAAGCAATACAAATAATCTTGAGATACTCAATATTTTTGTAATCAATATTATCAAGCAAACTGTCTCCTAGATGATGAATGCTTTGGTTGAACATACATTAATGTGAAATATGTTTTAT
>QTSX02006672.1:0-88943 GCA_014839935.2 Entomophthora muscae | reverse complement strand
CCTCCTTCCTGAAGAAGAACCCCACCCACCGCAAATCCAGACGCATTGGTTTCCAGTACAAATGGCTGGGATAGGTCAGGCATTTCCAGGACAGGTGTGGAGATAAACTCAAGTTTTAGGGCCTCAAATGCTGATGTGCACTTTTCAGTTCAAGCAAAGGTGACCTTGTCAGAGCAAAGGAGGGTCAGGGGCAGAGTAATATGAGAAATATTTTTGAATGAAATCCCTGCAATAGTTTGCCAGGCCCAAGAAGCTTCTCACATCTTTTCTGCATTTGGGCACTGGTCAAGATGTTATTTCTTCTATTTTTTCCTGTGCCATAGCAAAACTGACAGTCTTCACCACATATCCCAGGACTTTGACCTCAGTCTAGAAGAATTCACATTTCTTAAGTTTGGCATTTAGATTGACTGGGAGAGTTTTTCCAGTATCAGTTCCAGGTTTTAGAGGTGCTCTTTGTGTGACTTGCTGTAGATGAGGATGTTGTCCAAGTACGCAACACAAAATTGGTCAAGGTATTCACCTAGGACAGTATTAATCTTCCTTTGGAAGGTGCTGGGGGCGTTGCATAGACCAAATGGCATTACTAGGTACTTGTACAACCCATATTGAGTTTTTAAGGCTGTCTTGTATTTGTCTCTGTCCTTGATTTGGATTTGATTGAAAACGTCTCTAAGGTCAAATTTTTAGTACACCTGGGCTCCAGTCAATACATCACAGAGGTTGTCAGCATTGGGGATGGGGTAGTGGTTCTTCATTGTGATGGCATTAAGTTTCTGGTAGTTTACACATGGACTCATCCTGACATCTTTCTTTCCCAAAAACAGCATGGGTGACAAGCAGTGGGTCTTTGACACTTGGATGAAACCTTTTTTGTCATATCCTCCAGGTATGCTTTCAAGGCTACTTGAGGCGGTGGTTAAAGCTGTAGGTAGGGCTGTAGTGTGGTTGGGTCCCTGGTAACAGGTCTATGGTGTGATTGTAGATTGAATAGCTGGGTAGTTTTGTGGCTTTTTCTTCACTAAATACATGGTCCCGCTTCTGTAGGAGGTTAGGTAGTATAGTGACACTAGGCTCTATCTTTATGGTAAAAAGTTTTTTGGTAGTGATTTGGCAATGGCTTATGCAAAAAAAGACGGTGTCACAAGATTCAGGTTGGCCCAATGTGGCAGTTTGTTTGCAATAGTTTAGGATCAGGCCATGTCTGTCAGACCAGGAATCATCCAGTATAAGGGGGTGGGGTAGTCCTGGCAAGAGGATCAGGGACAACGGTTACACATTATGTCCAATTGTCAAAAAAGTTCTTGTTCACACTCATGGTCAGTATCTAGAGAGCTGTTTCCCATGACTACTTGTAGGCTATGCTCTGAAGCTGACAGGTTTAGTTTCTTTTCCAGGCTGGTGTCAATGAAGCTTTCATCAGCTCCTGTAACAATAAAAGCTTTGATCTGGCACTTGTTCCCCCATAGTTTTATGGTCACTTGGATGAATTTTTAAGACTGGAAAGAAGTGTTTATTAGCGTTAGTGAGATTGGGGAAGTGTTTTTCTTAGGTCAGGCTCTGATCAAATGGCTGCCTTGTGGCAGTGAAAACATAGTCCTTCACAATAGTTTTGTTAGAGCTCTTCAGGTGTCATTCCTGTTCTGTTAGGGGTTGCTGCTCAGGCTTGGCGGGTCTGGGAGGGGCCAGCATTCTCTTGGTTAAAGATAAGGCCCTTGCACAGGGGGACTAGATTGTCTAGGCTGAGGGTGGGTGTGTGGTGCTTCAACAGGTCCTTCATTGCTAGGTTGACTTTCTTTCAGAAAATAATTGTTGCCAGTTTGTCTTCCAGTTGGGTATGAGTCTTTAGTTTGAGGAATTTGTCAATTTACGCTTGGAGGGGGTGGGCGCCCTGCCAGATTTCAAGCAAGGAGTTCAGGGTGTAATATCTGGTGTTGCGTTCTTCCCTGTTTCCATCAACTTGGCTTCAAACTTGGCATAATCTAGGCAGAATTCCACATCTTTGGCGGTGGCTTTGTCAAACCAATCAAGGGTGTCTTCTGATAGTATGGCAGCTACTCCAAACCCTTTTTGGTGTCACTGGAATAGGACAGAGCATTGGCTTGAAAATGTAGTTGGAGCACTGGCATGACACAACGGGCCTCCTCAAGAGTGAGCTTTTCCATCTGGGGCATCTCTACTTTGGTGAGGAATTGGTTGACTATCACATTCTGAACCTGAGAGGAGGGCCCTTTGGTAGTTTTGGCGGTGGAGACAGATTTTGTGGGGCCATTTAGGTTTACATTTCCATTCTTTCACAAGGAAAAAATTAGGTTCTTGGTCATCATAAATGTGTAATAAGTAATTATCATTACAAAAAGCATACAAGACGCCCCAAGAATAACCAAAATCTTGGGGCTCAGGGTATCAGGCTTAAAATAGATTGTCATAATGTCAGGAAACCAACCCTGATCTGCCGGCTTGCTAATGTTTAGGAAAAGGCAGGTTGCAGACTGGGTAGGCAGGGCCCACCAAAGGATTGGTGCTAACTTAATGAGGTAGGATATTGACTTGTCTACTCACAATCATGGACCGGCGGCAGAAACAATAGTGTCTATTACTCATGTGGGAGTAATATATACAATTCTAAAAGGATTATTGCTGTGGTTTAGCAGGAGCTTGGCGGAAGCAGGCATTAGTTTGGGAGTGACAGGTGGTTACATGTCTAATTGATAGGCAGGAAGAAAGTTGTATTTATCTCTGAACAGGTGGGCTTTGGTAACGTACCAAGGGCCTTCTTGGTTGTATCTGGTTCTCTCAGTGATTCCAGCCCAGGGGTCCCAGGCTAGTATGCTGTTGGTAGTGTAGTCATTGTACTCAGGCTTTAAGGGGTACTCTGTGAAATGAACAGGACAAAAGAAATCATCAGGCAGGCAGTATGTAGATGGCAGGCTGGCAAGGGGGTCAGATGATCTTTGAATTAACTGGCAGATGACAAGAATAAAATACAGCAATAATTGGGGAAACCAACATCTCATAACCTTTATTTAAAAATGACAATGGGAGTTGATCTTGGCCTGGCAGGTATTTATACCACACTGTCAGGATTCACTTCCTGGTTGGGTTTTCTGAGCTTGGGCAGGTTGGCATTGGGGGTCTCAGATGGCAGTGTGGCACTTGGCACTGGCAGTTTGCCACTGGCTGCTTCAGGATGAGAAGACTTTGAATCCTTCTTTTTGTCAATTTAGGTATTGGGTGCCTCTTCAGGTTTGGTGTCTCCCCTGGGACTTTGGGGAGTACAGAATAATTTTCACTGGGAAACCTGTGCATTTTACCAAGCAAATTGCCAGTGTCAGGCGTTGGCACCTCAAAACAATTTCTGGCGTTATGCAGTGGCAGTTTGCTTGCAGAATCCTGCGGGGCGGCTAAGAATTTGGGCCCTTGCAGGCTGGCAACAACTTTATCAATCAGTAGTGGGTTATTGGGTTCCCAGCCTATGGGTCTGGCGGTCTACAAAGGGTTTTGTTCATGGTTCAACTCTGGTTCTGTATTTTTGAGATTTAGGAGCATCCAAATTGTTATTCCTGATAAGATTGGAAAAGATTTATTTACATTTTGTTATAGTAGCTTTTAAAAGCTATGGCAACAACAAAAAATACCTCAGATTTAAATGAAATGATTTCAGATTTAAACAAAATCCAACTCTCAGGTTAAAATATACACTCTGTTAACAGGGTTTATTGGTATTAATGGGTTAAATTAGTCAAAACAGCAACAAAAGGCTTACACACAAAGAAAAACCATTCAAAATACAATCCAAAATACATTGATTCACAAAAAAATGGTGTGAGTTGACTTTTGGTGTATATACGTTTACTATGTAAATTGGTGACAAAATACACTAAGCAAGGTGTGTCAAAACGCAAACCAAAAACAAAACACAATAGCAACTCACTACGTAAACAAAATCACTCACGCAATGTGTGCAATGGATTGTAATCATGAATGATACCAAGGTATCTAAAATAAGACACAAGATCTGAAACATTAATTCTAAAAATATTGTGTTGGGTGTTTGAATTTGCTATTAAAATCTAGGAAAATGGGTAGAAATCATTTTGGATATTAAAAAATGGGTGTTGTAAAACCAGAAACAACTAATTAAGAAATAAAAAATTCTATACTTGGGATATTGGGTGAGAAAAACTCTAATTAAATATCCATATTCAGATAAAAGCAAAAATTAAAGTTATGGAGTAACTAAATTGAAATTTATTTAATCTTTTATTAAATTTTAAAATGGAAGGAACACAGCAACCAAGTACCAATGCACCTGTTGTGCGCCGCAGTTGCAGTTGCCCCCGTGGGTCAAAAAATAGAGTTAGTGCAACCCAAGTGACTACTCAAGGAGGAGACAAGAGAGGAGAGTTCCATAGTGACGCTGCACTGACACAGCTGGTTTAAGGAGCACAAACTTCTAGGGTGCAGAGCATAAACCCTCGGGTCCCAAAGCTGACCCAGAAGCCCACCAAAGTCACCACTACAAAGAAAGTTAGAAACAAGGAGGTAGAAATTACTTTGTATGTGTTTGACGGTGTGTACTGGCAAGAGTTGGTCCTGTCAGCCATGCTGGAGAAGGTGAAGCCTGTACTTGATACTAGCTACAAGCCCTACGTCAGTGATGGTAATCAGAAGGATGACAAGGAGCCTGAGTTCTATCAAACCAATGAGGAACAGCTGGTGTTAAAAAAGGTTGCAGCCTTCTATACCAAGGTACCTATGCCCTGTGTTGTGCCCAATTCCAACAAGTCAATCCCTGCTGCTAAAAAGTCCGCCTAGAATTGCATCCCTGACATCAAATACATCATACTGCTTAAGCTAATGCAGGAATTGGGTGATTACAAGGCGGCTGCGGCCATTGTTGGAGTGATCCCAAGTACGCCAGCAAGACCTTCCAAAAATTCATCAATACTAGTTGTGTCCTTGCCGCGGAGAGATCCTTGCGTGTTTCTACCATGCTCACCAAGGAGCACAAATGGGCCATCTGCCAGTGAATCACCTGGGACTGCCATCTTGAACTGAAAATATACAGGCCATGGTTAAATCTACTTTTGGGATTGAGGCCTCAATTTCCTTTTACTACCATCTGGTGAAGAGAATGCAATTTTCTTGAAAAAAGCTCGGGGTATCCCCCTACAACAGAAACAGCCCAGCCAACATTGATGTCCAAAAAAAACTACACAGAGGTGTACACTGCCCTCAAAGCCAAGGGGACAATCAAATTTTAGTATATTGACAAATTGGCATTTGCCTCATCAATGTGCAATGAGTATGGGTATGTCCCCAGAGGCTCCAATGACGGGATGGCTTGGCGTGCTGCAGTCCGCGCCACAGCCTACTCAATGGTGGCTCTCCTTGGTCCAAAGGGGGTTGAGCTCTACCAAATGATACTAGGGTCCCATAATAGCAGGACCTTTCTATCATTTCTCTGATTGGTTCAGGAGCACCTAAGGCGCATGAGCCCAGGCTTTATCAATGTCATTGTGTTGGGCAACGTTGGTCTCCACAAAGTGGCTGACACTCTTGAAGAATTTCCATAATTGACACCAGCATTGCTGTGGGCCCCCAGCAATTGGCCACAGCAAATTTACACCTTCTTTTCCTCCCAGCCTATTTTCCCTTCCTAAATCCCATTGAAGAAGTCTTTGGTGGCACAAGCAAGTTGTCAAGCAAAGAACTTCAACTGGGACCAAGGACCTCTTTAATTTGCTGCAGGCTGGGATCCACACCCTCCCAGCTGAGACCCTGGCCAAATTCTATGGCCATGCCAATTTGTTCATCCCCGCAGGCCTAGCCAAACAGCCAATCAATTAAAGGCTTAGTGTGTCCAATTTTTTTATATTCTCTAATTTATTATTTAACATTTATTAATTATCATTTTATATTTAGATGTATCTACGCCCACAATCACATTCAGAAGATCCATCAATAGATGTAAGTAATTTATTTATTTTATTGTATATTATTTTATTATACCATCTGAGGTAATCCCAAACGCTCAGTACTGGATCACGCAAAAATATTTAAATCACTTTGGTCAAATAAATGTAAAAATAGTTTTAAAAAAATTAAACGTAAAATGTACAAGTTAGAATTTATTTTATTAACATATAATTTTATGCTTTTATGAAAACTGTTTCTGCAATATATTTTGCAAAACTGGTTTGCTGAAATAAAAATTAAAAAAATATATTATAATAAAAATAATATAAATTGTAATAAAATTTGTTTGAATCATATTTTATTTTGTGTGCGCCTGTAGTGGGTTCTTTGGTATGTACCCACCCCGCAATAGAGGTGGCGCACAACCTCCACCGCCACACTGTGGACAGAGGATACGCTCTTATTAAAAAACTCCCTCCTGCTGGTGAAGGGGAGTAGGATAAGGTGCAAACTGAGGAGCAGCTTTTTGGGCAGGGCTGCAAACCTGTAAATCCCTGCCAGGACCAGGGCGTCTTGGATTACATGGTCCACTGAGTCATATCCAGGAGGGACCTTCTCGTCAAGTGTGAGCCGGGCCTCATCAATTCCCAGAAGGACTCTGTCTAGATCCTCTACGCTGGTGGTCATCCCAAAGAAGAAAAGATAGCCAAGGTAAACCACCAAATGAAGCCTTTGCCCAGCAAAGGCTTCTGTGAACTCACACAATTTTTTATAGACTGTGCTGATCTTCTTGTTGTGCCTGGTCTTTGCAAAGGTCAGCTCCATGGCTGCAGGGACCCCCGTATGTTGGCACTCCAGGCCAACCCAAAGTTGGCAAGGAGGATTATTGTCTTATTGACAGCTGTTGCGTCTGCAACAGCCAATTTGCCCACCACGCATCCAAAGTTGTCCAGCAGGTAAGACAGGGTGTGCACTAATTTGGAAGCAGAAGCAAGCAGCCGCATGAGCCTGGCCCATCTCTGGTAAATTCTTAAATGAGAGCATTGCAAGGACGTCCCAAACAAGCTCAATGAAGTTTACACAGTAAACTCCACTGAGGTTAACTGGGTACAGGCGGACCAGTTAGGCATCCTTGTAGGCAGTAACTGCCCACTTGGCTACCCCCTTGGCATGTGTCAGCCCAGCCAATGGCTCCCTGGACATAGAAAAGGACCCGTGAATACAGTTCTCCAGCTCTTGCACAACAGGGGGGAACAGATGCAATTGCTTGGCCACATGAGTGGCATAATTTGCATAAAAGGTGGCCAGGACAAAGGGGACCAGGACTTGGTGGAGTTTGCCATCTACATTTTCTAAGAAAAAAGGTAAGTTTTTTTTGATAATTTATTGATTTTGTTTTTTTAGGCTTACTTCTTGTGTTTATTCCTTGCCTGCAGCCTCAACCGGCTTGGCCATTCTTGGTGCAATCAATTGTGCTGGCAATTCAGTATTCTCTGCCCTGGCACGCTTGGCGGGTTTGAGATGTTCATACATCTCTGGGTCATCAACCCAGACAGATGGTGCAAAAAGATTGTATGCCTTAAATTACAGGCCCTCCACCACCAATTTCTGGATGTTGAGAAGATGCTCAATGGTCTTCTTTGGGGTGTCTGGCATTTTTGACATTAGTGCCTTTGCAGACATCTTGCCAATTTTGTCCCCAGTGAGGACGGCAGACTTAACTTTGGCTTTGAGCTTGTGGTTGATGACCTTGATTTTGGCAATTGCCAAGTTGAGGTCTTTGAGTATTTTTTGAGTTCTCTCATTTGATTTTTTACTAACTTTTCCATATTTTTTATAGCTTTTGCCCCAATAAATTCTGTATTATTTTGATACTTTTGCCTCTTTGTTTATTACTTTTTTTTTCATCTACTGCATTATCCCATCTTTTTACCAATTTTGTATGTGTTTTACGCTCATCTTGATATGTGATGTTTGCTTTGTGTTGGCATTGTTTCCTTGATTACCATATTATTTTTGGTGCTTGGCATAGCCCCTTGTGAAAATATTAACAACAATTTGGCAATCAGCTAATTTGAATTAGAAAATTATAGTGTTAACTGTTTTTAGATAAAGTTGTTACTGATCCAAATTCAAAACATTAAAGATAAAATTTAAGCCAATCAGGAGCCAAGTGATTGTTGTGACATAAAGGGTCATTCAATAATTCTTTGGTGCATGTGTGCTGATTAATATAATTGGCTGGATGTTTTGATATTGTATGCCATTGCCGCTGTGACAAGTTGTTGGTGGACTAGTGCTAACCCAGTAGCTGAATGAGCACTAGTCCATCAACAACTTGCCACAGCGGCAATGAAGTACAATGGCAAATCATCCAGCCAATCATATTAATTAGTGCACATGCACCAAAGAATTATTGAATGACTCTTTATGTCACAACAATCACTTTATCACCCGGCTCCTGATTGGCTTAGAGTTTATCATTAAGGTTTTGAATTCAGATCAGTAACAACTTTATCTAAAAACAGTTAACACTATAATTTTCAAATTTAAATTTAGCTGATGATCAAATTGTTGTTAATATTTTCACAAGGAACTATATTTAAGTGCTAAAAATAACTGTGTTCTGGAACTAAATACACACCTTAGTAAATATATGCTTTTATAGAAATAAGCTGAACATAAAGAATAAAACCAACTATAAACAAAGAGAACATGAACAATTGAAATTCAAAAAAAAGATAATATAAATAGAAAATGTTTGGTGACAGGGGTTTATTGAGGCGGGGGGAGTGATGCCTAGGAGGCAGAATAATGCAGGAAGGAAGATGTAGAGACGGTGCTGGCCTGGGGGGTCTGGAATTGGGTGGGTTGGGCTTGCGGGTTAGGGGTTAGGGGTGTTGGTGGCAGGGGTGAGGCAGGAGGATTTCGCATGATGGCTGCCATATAATGCTTGTCGTATTCCTCATTGGTCATTGGCTGGATGGGCTGGTAAGTGGCAGTGGCCCAAGGTGGAAGGCGCTTATCCTTACATAATTGGTTGCCCATGTTCACATGAAAAACCATTTGCACAAACAAGTCAGCCACCATTTGGTGACCAAAGAGAAAATTGTGGTCAAGGACCCCAAGATAGAGGTTGTTGAAAGCCTGAGGGCAACGCTCCTGTAATGTGGATCCCATGTTGAAGAAGAGAATATCATCCAGATAGACGTCTGCATGACCAGCAGGGTAGACTGAGGCCTGGTGCCCGCTTCCCTGGATGGCCTCAAGGGTGGTATGCTACTCTCTATCTGGTGGCTCAAGAAAACACGGTACTTGGAATTAGAGCCATCCCAGGAGTTGAGCAATCCACCAAGGATATGGCTGTATGAGTACCCATTGATGAAATCAGGGTTTGTCTGATAGTAGAAAAAACCCTTGGCTGGAATAGCTAGAAATGCACCAATGAACGTCCCCTTCTTGACCTTTTTCCTTCTATTTTTTGGCAGCAGCTTTTTTTTGCTTGCCAAAATCATCAAAAGTTATTGATAGCTTGTAGTAGGAGATTAAAATGACATCATCAGTTAGACTAGTCAGGCATTGGACCAGGGTTGATTCAATGGCGGTGTCATATGGGGAATCCTCAGCGCCATCACATTGGTTGCCGGCAAAATTGGTAAGAACCTGTATGAAAGCCACCTTTCTGTGCATCCAGAGCTGCACCATGCGCTCAGAGACCCATATGTTATGGTGTGCATGCTGTTTGCGGACCTGAGTTAGGGAAGCTTGGGGTCCCGCTGGAGGAGGTCAAGCATTATTGGGTATGCCTCATTGATTTGGGACTCAGGGGCCTTCTTTGGCTTCTAGGCTGTCCCAATCAGATTCCCCTTATTCATTAAGTTATTGAATTCCCGCATTATTGTGGCTCGGGTGAATTGCAACTGGGCAACAATTGGTTCCCAGTACAGACCCTGTAGGTTCAGTGCCACAATTTCCTGAAGAATTTGGGCGGTGATGATTCGTTGCTTGGAGCGCTGGGCCAGGGGAGCTGAAGCCTTATTGGCTGTAGGGGGAAGGTTGGCTGGTGGCAGGAAGTTGTTTCAAATCAAGATTGACATCCTGATTGGTTGGTGGGCAGCTTGTGCAAAGGTGGGTACGGGAGCAGGGGAAGAGCTAGACTCTAAGTGACTCTCAAACAAGTCAAAGCCATAGGGGTCTGTGATAAGGTACAGGTCAGCTTCCTTAATACCTGCCTCAAAGGCTTGAGTGTAAACAGGTGTCTCCACATCTGATCCTTGCCTCCATTAAAGCTGTTCTGGCTGCTACTGGCTTGGCTGCTGGCGCCGTCAAAGATATTGCTGTTAAAAACCATTGTAAAAAACCTAGGATAAAATCACTAAAAGTAGAAATTTTAAAATTTAATGATTTATTTTTATTGTAATCTCAAGTTCATATTTAGAAAGTTCTCAAAATTATTTCATACAAATCTGGAGCCATGAAAATGAATAAAATGACTCTGTTTCTAAATTGAATAGTGGTTGATTGGCTGTTAAACTGTTATTTTTCTATTTTAGGCTGCTCACACTACACATCTTGTGTAAGTTTATTTTGGTTTGTGCTTGTGTAATCTCAACTCTAGATTGCTCAAGTTTGTTTCACTTTAGTTCTTCTGTGGGTGCCTCATATGAATCCTGATTGGATTATACTGTAAATTAAGAACCTAAACGCAAAAATGCAGGATTGTCAAATCCTTGGTCCAAATTTTGAATCACTTTTGTGGGATGGCCTTTTTTTAATTGAATTGATTTTTTGTGTATTTATTTGAATATTTGAAAATGCAGGAACTCATAGACACTTTGAGAAGTTCAAGTCAAACTGAATATTTCCAATGGACAAAATAATTAACTGGAATCAAATTTGAAGCGTTTAAACCTATCAAATAATTTTATTAAGTTTACCATGTTTTTTGGAATTGCAGGATTGTCAAATCCATGAACCAAATTTAAAATCACTTTTGAATGCCACTAGTAAACTCAGATATTAATTGCGGGAACTGGAATTCAAATTTAATGTAAAGTAAGCATACTAGGAAACACCAACCCAAATAAAGAAGCTCCACTCTGAATGAAATCAAATAAAAAACTAAATTTTGATAGCTATGTTTAGACTAAAAAGTTATTAAACTTTAAAATTATCCAAATCCAGAAAGTATACAATATTATACACTTCAAATCATGGATATAGAAATTCTGTTACTATTAAAGGCTAAATCAAAAGAAAATAACTACCCACAACTAAACCAATAAATCCAAATAAACACATATTTAATCTAAAATATATTTTTTTATTTTATTTTTATGGACTGTCAATTGCATTCCCAACCCGCTCCTGCACCAGCCCGCAGGGCAGCCTGTCCACGAGGGTGTCCCAGAGAGTCCAAGAATAGACCCAGAACACAACTCAAGGGGAGTAATGCCAACACACATGCCTCCCAAGGCATCAGCGCCAGTCAATCACCTCTTGCATCCTAAGCCAGATCACACAGCCTGAATCCTAGACAGAAGCCGCTCTCAAGGCCTGCCATCAAAGCCTCCTATACCAGGGTCACCAGGAACACTGAGGTTACTTACACCTCAATCTTGTACCCAGTAGTCATCCACCTCATGCTCTTGATCCAAGAGTTGCTACTTCCTGCCCCTGCATCTTTGACACCACCTAAAAGCCATTGGCAGCCACTGTTGAGCCATCTGCACCTGTGTCTTATGCCATCATTGACAGCGCCATTGTAACCAAGTGTGATCTCACCTTCTACACAAAGGTCCCCATCCCCTGTGCTGAGCCTGCTAGCCAGGATGCTGCGGTACCTGCCAAGGGCCGGCATTGGTTGACAGATAATGAGTGTGAAGCTCTCCTCAACTGCTTGAACAGGAAAATGACAGTTTGGGATATTGTGTCCCAATTTAGTGTCACAACCAGGTATTTTGGCAACCTCAACACCAAATATGACAACACTGGTCAAATTGCAAAATCAACCAAGGCTAAGCAGCAGCCCAGACTACTTCAGCCCACCTATCTTAAGGCAATCAGGCAGTGGGTGACCAAGGATTGCTACCTGGGCATGCTTGTTGTCCAATCAATGCTTACCACAGATTTTGGGCTTTATGTCTCAAAAACCCTTGTTTACCAATCAATGGTTAATTTGGGCTTTTTGTGGAAGGTACTGGGTGTTTCTTTGCACAACAGAAACAGTGAGAAGACCATTGAGAATTGACACATTTATGCCAAGACTTATCCGGACCTAAAAGAGACTGGTAATGTCCAGTTCTTCTACATTAACAAATCATCATTTTTCTCCTCTCTAAGGTCTAGGCATGGGTGGCTCAAAAAAGGGTCCAAGGATGATGTAGCACATTGTGCAGCTGTCTGTTCCCAGACATATTTGATGGTAGCGCTTTTGGGTCCTTGCAGGTTGGACCAATATCAAATGATCAAGGGTTCCCACAATAGCAGGACTTTTCTCAATTTTTTCTGAGCCATAAAGGAGTAACTCTGGATCAATTAAAGCATCACAATCAACATTATTGTGTTGGATAATGTTAGGCTCCACAAGGTGGATTTGGTTGTATCAGAGTTCCCACCAATAGATAAAAATAGCCATTTGGCCAGCCCCCGCCTGGCTGACTGCCTAACAAGACTTTTCTTTCTTTCACCCTATTATCTATTTCTGAATCCAATTGAGAAGGTGTTTGGTTAAATAAAGAATAAGGTAAAGAAAGGACTCCCTCAGGACACCAAGGATCTCTTCAACATTATTGATATCAGCTAATTTGTAATGCCACCCAATGTGGTGGCAGCTTTTTACAAGCACTTGAAATCCTTCCTTCTAAAAGCCCTCAACTCTGAGTCAATCATATAAATGGGCGCTCCAGATTTATTTGTTTTTATTTTTATTTATCTTGTTTTTATTAAGACTCAAAAATGATTATTTCTATATAATGACTTGCCATTGAATTGTATTATAGACATATAAAAATACACACAAAAGTTAAGCAAAATTAATTATACTAGATATAGAGACACATATTTTTATTATAATGCACCAAATATTGTATTGAATGTTGAGCTAACAAATAAATAAATTAAAAAAGATATAAATAGATTAATTTTATTTAAATAATTGTGAACCCTTTTTGGTACTTTGGCTTTTTTAAACCACAAATTGGACCTTGTAATTCATCATATGACCTTATTGATTTAGTGTCACTATAGTCACACAACACAAAAACCAATGATCTTCATGTATCTCTTACTAATTAGTAATTATGATGCAGGTTAAGCATATTGAATATATTTATCAAATTATATTACAAGGAAAAGATAATTTGAGTTCTAAAGAATCACTTGTTTAGAATATAAGTGAAGCAGGCAGCTTGATGCAGATAAATTCAGCTCTTGTTGTTTAACTACATGATATATGAACCTGTACTTGACAAGCAACTAAATAAACACATTTTTAAATCATATTTTATTATTTCACATGTTTGCTTACTATAACTACTGTATTACAATTTATTTAGATATATAACTATTAGAATTAAAATTTAAAATAAAAATAAAATTTAAAAATTATAATAAAAAACAAAAAATTAAATTGCAAGAGAAAATTATTTATTAGGAAGATGCAAATTTCAAAGGGAATGCAATTATTCTGGGAAATTATACCCCAAAATCAAATTTTCTGCTAATGCGTCTAATTAGATCCACATATTCTTATGTACGTGATGGATAACTCCGGATGCAATTGCAAGAGGGGTGGCGCTCTGCACCCTGGTAGTTGCTGAACGTTTAATAGAAGGTAATCAGGTAAGCAAATCAATTAACAGGTTCTTTTTGAGAGGCACATAGTACTCATACAATGATGCCAATGCAAAGGAGTTGTACAGGACGTGCTCAACTGTCCTTTACCCCCGCGGTGTCTTCTGGCGTTCCAGTGCTAATTGGCATATATCAAGTTGTATTAGTACATTCTTCAACTTTTTAGCATTTTTTTAATATGCAATGTAATAGGATTCCTAGGTATATTGTGACATGAATCCTTTGAGAGATATATTTTTCAGGAAAAATGCATGATTTTTTATATATTTGAGTTAATCTGTTGATGTAGGACACTTGACTGAACTTGAATATGGTTCCAGAGGGCTCCCAACTTTTATCTGCCCCCCATGCCTTGGCAAACAAAATAAATAAATAAATGTTTAAACGCATTCACAAGGACTGTGTGAGAGAGGGGGGCTAAACTAACTAAGTTTGGCTCTCATTTGGGCAAAATAAACCACCAGGATGTCGCCCAGTGGAGAACTGGGACAGCTGCTCAAAGAGGGTACCACAAGGAGGACACAGATGTCATCTGGGGCAAATATGCATTCAGTGCCATCAGTGCCATGCCTGTGAGCAACCAGGGTGTACAGGTAGGGGTGGGAGGAGGCATCATGGTGGCGTGCAGAGGCTCTGAGGTGTCCTTTTCCAGGTCAGGAAAGGAGGGCATATGCCTCTCTACACTCATAGGAACAAGAGAGGCATAGGTAACATCACCCAGATCCAGATCATCACAAGTCAAGCTCTTCACCACAGCCTCCCCGGAGTGGAAGAGGTTGCTGGGAAGACTTAATAGGCTAGGAGGGTCTTTGCTCATGAGTTATGCTGAGGAGGAGTTCTGGACCACAGGTCAGGAGAAGTTGACCACAGGAGAAGGAGAAAGAGACCAAAAGAAAATACAACAAATTTGACTACTGGGAGTATCATAGTTGTGTTTTCCAGGCAATTCTGAGAAGAGTGGTATATTTTTTGTGGTAAAGTTTGATAAAAATAGACCCCAGTAGGGGGTGATCACAAGCTGGTAGTAAAAGCAGCAGCAGAACAGGTCTAGGGGCCTTGAGAGTGGTTGTGGACACTGGGAACAAAAGTGTGAGTGGAAGCAGGTTTGAAACACAAAAATCAAGGTAAATAACCAAAGTTATAATAGATTTTATATTGATTTTTAAAAGAAAATCTAGGTTCAAATTGTATTTTTTAAACCAAAAGCAAAAACCAAAAGAGTTATACACTCGAGCTTCTTTAGGATGAGCCAGAGAAGAGGACAGGTTCAAACCAGGCTGCCTTAAGGTAAGCTTAACAGCCAATACTAACACTTTTAAAATTTTAACTAGAAAGACTCCAAATTGAGACTCCACTGAATGAAAACTTTAAAATTTGACCAAAACCAAACTTTAATCTAATTGCAAAATAGACAAGCAGGGGACTAGGGGTCCCCTTGCTGTGTTAAAAGGGGGCGGGTTTGGTCACATGATTTTTGAGCTAGATCTGATTGGCCGGGGGAGAATTTTTGTGGGACAGAACCAGGTTGACTGGAATGTTTCAACCCAATTTATGCGGGCCCATTTGATTGGCTGAAAGGGGTCTTGTGGATTTGAGGTTCACTTGAGTTGCTGGTTGTTGATGTGGCTACCTTTGATTGGTTGGTTCTTATAGTTTTTAAATGTGGACGACACCAAACCAACAGGAAGTCCAAATTGACCAACGTTTCTTCCCAGGAGGGGGCAGCCAGAGGCAACACATCCACGGGGTAGGCCAACACAAACCTCTCGTCAACTGTGTGTGCCAAATCCTCTAAAGAATTAAGAGGTTTGGCTGGGGTTTTTGACCTTTCTTGGTGCAGCAGGGGAAGATTTTGCGGTCCAATGCCAGAGGTGGCAGTGAATTTACAGACTGCATCCCCAACTTTATTTGGTAATGCTTTGAATACTTCATTGAACATTCCAGTTTTAAGATATCCAGTTCCTATTTGAAAGTCAGTTTTTATTAGATTTTTTCATATTTTTTTATGGTTGAAAAGGAAAATCATTGAATACTTTCATAAATATATTCATCAAAGTTTATCTTGATATTCTCCCAAATTTCAGTCATCTCTTTGAAATTGATATTTGTCCCTATTTCATATGCTTCCTTAATTCACAGCAAGCACCCTGTGGGCGGTAAATATTCCTTGGTTTTTGCTTCAATATTTGCAAAATTATTCATGTTTGTTTGAATTATTTTATTTATTTTATTTTGATTTATTTGCTTTACAGGGGCTACCAGTGATTAGTAATCCCCATAAAACCAACTGGGCGTAAAGGCTGCCAATTCAGCAACCTTGTCCCCATTTCTAGTTATAACTAAAGTAAATATAAGTAAAGCATAAAAACTTACTGATTGTTTTTCCTGCGGCCCCCTCAGCCACAGATGCTCCTATAGCAAACTTCATGAGTGTTGGCTGCTCTTCATTTGATTTCCTGGGCTTGATATTCCTTATTTTCTGTGCTACTTGTGCTTCCTCTTGATTTTAATTTTTTGAATTTCTAATTGTTTCTTGTTGTGCTTCTGCTTCTTGATTGTGCTTTGTTTTCATCTGTTTCTATTTGATTAGTTTCATCTTTATTAGGGTTTATTTCCTTTGAGATTTCTGTTTCTTCAATCAGTTTGATTTTTTTGTTGTTTTCTTTGGCCCCTTGCCAGAACTCCCACAAATTGTAGGCTACATCATTGAACTTCAGACTTGATAGGATTTTCCCCTGTAGATTGAGTAACACTTTTTTGTTCTTTTCATCTATAATATTTCCTAGTTTATCAAGAGCATCTTTCTTTGGCTGGATCAGTGGCTGCCCCTGTTACCCAGCTTTCCTGTTACTATTTCCCTGATATTTTTTTCTATTTTAACAACCTTTTGCAGGTGTGCTTCTAATTCATTTATCAAGTTATAGATATTTGACATTTTGTTTAAATTACATCAAAAAACTGATTTTTATAGCACTACCTTCAATGCACAAATATTTTTCATCATCAATAATAAATTAAGGACCATAAATGTAAGTTTTGCTTAAATATTACAATTAGATATCAACTCTTGATATTTTGATATTATAAGCATAACTCAATGGATTTTTTAATAAAATTCATTTTAAACAAGGCCTTTTTCATTGTAATTTATTTAAATGAACTGTGTTTATATTGGAGAGTCATTAACACTTAGTACAAATATTTATACATAATGCATTTTAAAGCCTGTATATTTACCTATTGGTAATAATTCTGTAAACTTTTTAGTCAGATTTTGCGAGGTAATAATAGTGTAATGGATTAATAAATTAGTGTTTATTACAGCAGTTTTAAAAGCTATGGCAACAACCAGAAATACCTAAGATTTAAACAAAATAATTTCAGATTTAAACAAAATCCAAGTTGCCCAAGTTTCAGGATTCAATTATTTTATAAAATTTCAGTTAATAAATGGACTTTCAAACAAAAAACAAAATTTCACTAGCCCATTATACAAAATTATATCAAACATCAAGCAGTGTAGTTCAAACCACAAACAAAATGAACTAACACAACAAGTGAAATGGGTGGATGCTGTTCCAGAGTATATTATAATCCAATCAGGATTCATATGAGGCACCAACAGAAGGACTAAAATGAAACAAAGTTTGAGCAATCTGGAATTTAGATTCCATAAACATGAAACAAAATGAAGTCACACAAGATGTGTAGTCTGAGCAACCTAAAATAGAAATATAACAGTTTAACAGCCAATCAACAGCTATCCAATTTAGGAACAGAGGCATTTTATCCATTTTCATGGCTCCAGATTTGTATGAAAAGATTTTGAGAACCTTCCAAATATGGACTTGAGATTGCAATAAAAATAATTCATTAAATTTTAAAATTTCTACTTTTAGTGATTTTATCCTAGGTTTTTTACAATGGTTTTTAACAGCAATATCTTTGACGGCGCCAGCAGCCAAGCCAGTAGCAGCCAGAACAGCTTTAATGGAGGCAAGGATCAGATGTGGAGACACCTGTTTACACCCAAGCCTTTGAGGCGGGTAACAAGGAAGCTGACCTGTACCTGACCACCAACCCCTATGGCTTTGACTTGTTTGAGAGTCACTTAGCATCTAGCTCTGCCCCTGCTCCCGTATCCACCCCCACACAAGCTGCCCATCAACCAACCAATCAGGATGGAAAACTTGATTCAGAACAACTTCCTGCCACTAGCCAACCTGCCCCCCTACAGCCAATCAGGCTTCAACTCCCCCGGCCTAGTGCCCCAAGCAAAAAATCATCATCACCCAAATTCTTCAGGAAATTGTGGCACTGAATCTACAGGGTCTGTCCTGGGAACAGATTGCTGCCCAGTTGCAATTTACCCAAGCTACTGTCATGCAGGAATTCAACAACCTGATGAACAGGGGGAATTGGATCAGGGCAGCCAAGAAGCCCAAGAAGGCCCAAGAGTCCCAGATAACTGAGGCATACCCAATAACGCTTGACCTCCTCCAGCGGGACCCCAAGCTTCCCTTGACCCAGGTCTGGAAGAAGCTTGCGCACCATAACATATGGGTGTCTGAGCACATGGTGCAGCTCTGGATGTATGGGAAGGTGGCTTCCATACGGGTTCTTATCAATTTTGCCGGTGACCAATGAGATGGGGCCAAGGATTCCCCGTATGACACTGCCATCAAATCAACCCCAGTCTAATGCCTGACTAGTCTAACTAATGATGTCATGTTAATTTCATATTACAAGCTATCAATAGCTTTTGATGATTTTAGCAAGCAAGGAAAAGCCGCCACCAAGAATAGAAGGAAGAAGGTCAAGAAGGGGATGTTCATTGGTGCATTTCTAGCTATTTCAGCCAAGGGTTTTTTCTACTATCAGACAAACCCAGATTTCATCAATGGCTACTCATACATCCACATCCTTGGTGGATTGCTCAACTCCTGGGATGGCTCAAATTCCAAGTACTGGGTTTTCTTGAGCCACCAGATGGAGGGTAGCTCCACCACCCTTGAGGCCATCCAGGGACGCGGGCACCAGGCCTCAGTCTACCCCGCCGGCCATGCAAATGTCCATCTGGCTGATGTTGTCTTTTTCAACATGAGATCCACATTATGGGAGCGCTGCCCTCAGGCTTTCAACAACCTATATCTTGGGGTCCTTGACCACAATTTTCTCTTTGGGCACTGTGACTGTACTACAGTCACTGCTGAGTGTTTAGCCAAATAAATGCTCCAAAATATAAAGATGTTCTGTTTTTGCTGTTTATTACATATAGATAGGTTTGTGTGGAATTCTTGAGGGAAAGGTTCCTAGAAACTGGATATCTATGTTTAATAAAAGAACAGAATATGGATGTTTAGTTAGTTTAGGCTAACTAAAAGAATGGAGGTAAGATTGGCTGAATCAATCTTGGAGACTAGGCGTCTCAAAATGGGTTAGTTAATCAGGAAGATTATTTAATAAATACAGGATATAATTAATGAGGATTTAATTATATTAAAATGGCCTTGACTTTGTCAAGAAGTTTGGTTAGGGTTAACCATGGGGAAACCCCCGGTTTTGGGTTAAAAGCGCCACATCAGCAAATTTATTGGGTTAGAGGCGCCGCTGCGCCGCCTAATGAATTTGAGATGCACCAAGGCGCCGCTATCAAATTTTCTCAGGTGCTGGGGCGCCGCCTGGGAAAATTGCTGGGCACCGCGGTGGCGCCTAGTTCAAGTTTTGAAGCAGTTTAATGGGTTTAAAAGGTGAAAATCCATTAAATGCAAAAATAACTAAATAAAGGCAAGGATGCCTAGGAATTCAGTTTTATCATCTGGTTCCCAGCTGGAACACTGATAGCTGAGTTTATGATGTGCAATCCACAGGGTTTTGGCGCTGGGAGCTGGGGAAGCTCCATGCCAAATTGGTACATTGGGTTGAATGGAGTCAGGTGACTTCTGCCCATTTTAGGTCAATTCTCATAGGTTGAGAATTGTTGGTAATCTTTCAGGTAAAGATCTATGTTGGATGAATTGAATGTCATAGGCCACATGATGCAAATCATTGGTTGATTCAGGAATTGGAGGGGTTTTCAGCCGTGTATGCCCTGAATGGTATATAAGCAAGAACAGTTAAACATTAATAAAATATATTCATTGTCGGTTTCAACGCTTTCCTCTCACCTATTTTTCAATTGTCATGCCTTCTTTGTTAAAATTTGAGAGAGCCAAGTTTGGGGTCTTTTGTGTGGAAACCGCTGCCGCAAGAAAGGAGGTTCCTACAAGTACATTGGAAGAAGCTTGGACCAGCCTGGAGGACACTAAGGCTGTTCCTGCTGAATCTTTAGTACAAGAAAAGGCGGCATTTGAAGAGCTGTATTCCAATTACTTTGCAGAGGAAGGGACTCCTGTCCAAGGGAACCAAATTTATGCTTGGGATGCTTGGAACTTGTTGGTAGGATGGGATGATATCTTGCAACAAGTGAAAGAGATGGTGAATTGTGAAATTGAGGTTTTGAGAGCACAAGAGGAAAAAAGCGTTGAAATCATGGCTTGTTGGCGGGGTGACAATAAAGTGTTATCCAAGAAAATTGCCTCCCTGGAGGCAAAGCTCCTCAAAGCTTTGTCCCAGGAAGGTAACAGCAATAAGAGTCAAGGGCAGGATAATGGCAGGATGGACTGGTTAGGCCTGGATCCGTTACAGGCACCAAATGGTGGCTGACTTGTTTGCGCAAATGTTTTTCCATGTGAACATGGTCAGCCAATCACTAAGGATAAGCGCCTTCCACCTCGGGCCACTATCACTTACCAGCCCATCTAGCCAATGACTGATGAGGAATATAACAAGTGTTATATGGCAGCCATCACGCAAAACCCTCCTGCCTCCACCCCTGCCACCAACACCCCTAACCTGCAAGCCCAACCCACCCTATCCCAGACCCCCCAGGCCAGCACTGCCTCTACAGCTTCCTTCCCGCGTTATTCTGCCTCCTAGGCATCACTCTCCTCCGCCCCAATAAACCCCTGTCACCAAACATTTTCTATTTATATTATCTTTTTTTTTGAATTTCAATTGTTCATGTTCTCTTTGTTTATAGTTGGTTTTATTCTTTATGTTCAGCTTATTTCTATGAAATCATATATTTACTATGTTGTGTATCTAGATCCAGAACACGATTATTTTTAGCACTTAAACATAGCCCCTTGTGAACATATTAACAACAATTTGGTGATCAGCTAAATTTGAATTAGAAAAACATAGTGTTAAATTTTTTAGATAAAGTTGTTACTGATCCAAATTCAAAACCTTAATGATAAACTTTAAGCCAATCAGGAGCTGAGTGATAAAGTTTTTGTTTTGACATAAAGGGTCATTCAATAATTCTTTGATGCATGTGTGCTAATTAATATGATTGGCTGGATGTTTTGCCATTGTACGCCATTGCTGCTGTGGCAAGTTGTTGGTGGACTAGTGCTAACCCAGCAGCTGATTGGGCACTAGTCCACCAACAACTTGCCACAGCGGCAATGACATACAATGACAAAACATCCAGCCAATCATATTAATTAGCACACATGCATCAAAGAATTATTGAATGACCCTTTATGCACAACAATCACTTTATCACTCAGCTCCTGATTGGCTTAAAGTTTATCATTAAGGTTTTGAATTTGGATCAGTAACAACTTTATCTAAAAAATTTAACACTATGTTTTTCTAATTCAAATTTAGCTGATCACCAAATTGTTGTTAATATTTTCATAAGGGGCTATGTCAAGCGCCAAAAATAATATGGTAATCAAGGAAACAATGCCAACACAAAGCAAACAACACATATTGAGATGAGCGTAAAACATATACAAAATGGGTAAAAAGATGGGATAATGTAGTAGATGGGAAAACAAAAAAGGAATAAACAAAGAGGCAACAGTATCAAAATAATACAGAATTTATTGGGGCAAAAGCTATAAAAAATATGAAAAGGTTAGTAAAAAATCAATGAGAGAATTGGAGAAGCTTCTGAAGGATCTTGACTTGGCAATTGCCAAATTAAGGGTATTGACCGCAAGGTCAGAGCCAAAGTGAAGTCTGCTGTCCTCACTGGGGACAAAATTGACAAGATGTCTGCAAAGGCACTAATGTCAAAAATACCCAGACATCCCAGAGAAGATAATTGAGCGCTTACTAAATATTCAAAAAACTGTGGTTGAGGGCCTGCAATTTAAGGCATATAATCTTTCTGCGCCGTCTGTCTGGGTTGATGACCTGGAGATGTATGAACATCTCAAACCTGCCAAGTGTGCCAGGGCAGAGGATAACAAATTGCCTGCACAATTGATTGTTCCAAGAATGTCCAAGCCGGCCAAGGCTGCGGACAAGGAAGAAACACAAGAAGGTAGCCTAAAAAACAAAATTAATAAATTTTCAAAAAACTTACCTTTTTTCTTAGAAAATGTAGATGGCAAACTCCACCAAGTCCTGGTCCCCTTTGTCCCGGCCACCTTTTATGCAAATTATGCCACTTGTGTGGCAAAGCAATTGTATCTGTCCCCCCTGTTGTGCGGGAGCTGGAGGACCATATCCACAGGTCCTTTCTGATGTTATGGGAGGTGTTGGCAGATTTTACGCATGTCAAGGGGGCATCTGAGTGGGCAGTTACTGCCTACAAGAATGCCCAACTGGTCCGCCTGGGCCCAGTATCCCTCAGTGGAGTTTACTGTGTAAACTCCATTGAGATTGTTTGGGACATCCATGTGACACTCCCATTTAATAATGTACCAGAGATGGGCCGGGCTCATGCGGCTGCTTGCTTCTGCTTCCCAGTGGAGCACACCCTGTCTTACCTATTGGAGAACTTTGGGTGCGCAATGAGCAAATTGGCTGTTGCAGACACAACAGCTGTAAAGAAGACCAAGATCCTCCTGGCAGACTTTGGGTTGGCCTGGAGTGCCAATGAGACGGGGCTCCCTGCAGCCATGGAGCTGACCTTTGCAAAGACCAAGCACAACAAGAAGATCAGCACAGTCTATAATAAACTGTGTGAGTTCACAGAAGCCTTTGCAGGGCAAAGGCTTCATCTGGTTGTTTACCTGGGGTTCTTATTCTACTTTGGGATGGGTGCATCTGTAGAGGACCTGGACAGGGTCCTTCTGGGAATTGACGAGGCCTGGCTTGCACTCGACGGGAAGGAGGTCCCCCCTGGATACAACTTGGTTGATCATGTGATCCAGGACGCCCTGGTCCTGGCTGGGATATACAGGTTTGTAGCCCCGCCTGAAAAGCTGCTGCTTCACTCCCACCTGACCCTACTGCCTTTCACCAGCAGGAGGGAGTATTTTAATAAGGGTGTATCCACTGTTCACGGTGTGGCAGTGGAGGTTGTGCGCCACCTCCATTGCGGGTTGGGTACATACCAAAGAACCCACTACAGGCACACACAATAAAAATATGATTCCAATAAATTCTATTACAATTTATAGTATTCTAATTATAATAAAATTTTATAATTTTCATTTCATCAAACCAGTTTTGCAAAATATATTGCAGAAACAGTTTTCATAAAAGCATAAAATTATATGTTAATAAAATAAATTCTAACTTGTACATTTTATGTGTTGTGTTTGGCTCCAGGGGACGACATCCTGGAGGACACGGCAGGAAATCTTTATTACAAAAGATTTGAGGTTTGAAGCTAGCCTTGGGTTGGACTTCAGGGCAAAATTAAGGGCAGTACCTTAATTTCCTGGAAAACAAGATGTAAAAGTCCTTTTGGCAGAAAGGACAGGGAAAAGCTTGAATAATATTAAAGCCAACACAAATGTGGATAAAATTGTCTTTATTAGGAGTAATGATTCTACTTTAAATAGTTGACAAGGGATGGTGATCACTCAATAGGAAGACAGAGTGGCTGAGGGGGTCACGTTGGGATGAGGTCATACCAGGATCAACCACAGACAGGTACAATAATCTGGAATGAGTAGATATTGAACCAGACCCATTTGCAGAAGGCAGGGAATTTCTGAACTCAAAGGCAAAACCAGCCAAATCTTTGCAACTATCAATATTTGAAGGCCAGATTAAAATAGCATTAATTGCGCAATTTATGACATCTTCCTCCTCAAGATTGGATACAGGGAGTTGATATTTGCCGAGGAATTTGGAGTAAACACGGGCAAAAGGACATCCAGAAGACAGGAGTTTCACAGTATACTCAACACCCTTCTTAAAGATGACCTCACAGGGCCCAACCCATAGGGAATTCAGCTTGTGGGCTCTACCACCTGTACAATTATGGTAGTAGAGAACTAGATCACCTACTTGATACTTGGGGAGGGGGGCTCTAGTAGCATTGAACAGGGAGAGCTCCAGAGCCTTAACCTTATAAGCAGTGGAGTAAGCCGTCGCCTGGATGTCAAAGATAGAATTGGTTAAGTCTTTAACGTGGGTCTCAGGATTTGCAGACGTATCAAATTAATCAAAGGGGGTCCCAAGATTGAGGGGGTAGCAGCCTCACGTCCATACAGCATGGTAAAAGAGGATTGGACAGTCAACCAGTGTCTACTAAGGCAATAAGCAAAGAGGGCAGCAAGGAGGAACATGTTCCAATTGGCAGCGTCAGAGAGTGTGAGTTTTTTTATGATGAATACCAGGGTGGAGTTTGCTTGTTCAACAGTTCCATTAGTTGAGGGATTATATGGTGCAGAGAACAACTGGTGAGTCCCCATAGCTTCAATAATAGAAGTGATGAGGCAAGTATTAAAGTTGGTGCCATTGTCAGAGAGCAGGACGTGAGGGCAGCCATGTCAATAGAAGATGTCTTGCAGCAAGAACATAGCTGTGGTCCTAGCTGTTATATCTTTTGTTTCTCTGGCTTCAACCTACTTGCTAAAGTGGTCTACAGCAACCAAGATAAACTGACATCCCAACCTAGACCAGGGGAAAGGCCCAACAGCATCAATACTCATTGTGTGGAAGGCATGCTTTGGAGGGATGAGTTTGAACTGGTGTTGGGACAGGCAAGGGCGTTGGAGCTGACAGAATTGACAGAAGGAAAGGACATCAGGGATCAAGAGGCGCATGTTTTCCCAATAGAAGTTTTTTCACAACCAGTCATGAGTCTTGGCTATGCCTCCATGGTCAGTGTCAATATGTGCTTGGAGGATAATGGCTATTTGCATGCTTGGGCAAATATAGGGTAGGTAGGCATTGTTAACCTTTTTGAAGAGTTGTCTATCACAAATTATAGTGTCCTTGGATAGGGTCTGTAGTGCCAAGCGGATGTCTTCTGGCTCAGTGGTCCAAGAGTCAGGATATCCTATTAGCTTGTATAGTCAATCAGCGTCAGCAGGATGAATAGCTAGGATTGGCATTCTTGACAGGCCATCAGCGTTCTGATGTTGGGCCCCAAGACGGTGTATCACAGTGAAATCATACCCTTGTAGAAGCAGAGCCCAACACGCTAGTTGATCTTCAGGTTCTTTTAGCTGTTGTAGCCATTTGAGGGAGGAGTGATCTGTGACTACCATGAAGTGAGTCCCATAGATTTAATACCCAAACTGTTTCACCGCATGCAGCACTGCCAGGCATTCCTTCTCAGTTACACTGTAGTTCTTCTTGTGCTTATTGAGGACTCTTGAAAAGTAGGCTACAGGTCAATCCACGCCTTCATTGTCAAGTTGGGCAAGGATGGCACCCACAGCTACTCCACTAGCGTCAGTATACAAGATGAACTCTTTATCATAATCAGGATAGACTAAGATAGGAGCCTTCTTGAGATTGGCCTTCAGTGCTTTGAATGCTTGTTGTTGGCTATCAGTCCATTCAAAGGGGACGTTGCAAAGCAGTTAGACAAGGGGTTTGCTAAATTAAGCAAAGTCAGGTATGAACTGTTGGTAGTAGCCCATCATACCAAGGAATACTTGAACCTCACAAAGATTTGTGGGAGGTAGCATCTTGTCAATGGCTTCCATCTTATTATTCATGGGGCAGATTCCAGTTTGAGTGACCTGATGACCTAAAAACTCAAGTTGCTCTTTAAAGAAAGAGCACTTGGAGGGTTTGAGCTTCAAGCCAGCTTTGCGGATCTTGATGAAGACAGCCTTGAGGTGTTCCAAATGATTGGTAAAGGTAGCGCTGAATAAAGTGATGTCATCAAGGTACACAAGGACACAAGAGAGCTTTAGATTTTGTAGGATGGAGTCCATAGCCCTTTGAAACGTAGCTGGGGCATTGAAGAGTCCTTGGGGAATCCAAGTAGGTTCATATAGTCCCTCAGAGGTAATGAGAGCAGCCTTCTTTTGGTCTTGTGATGATAAGTCAACTTTCCAGTATTCAGAAGCTAGATCAATAGCTGAGAAAAACTTGGAACCACCCAGCTGTCTGAGAGTATTGTCAATTCTGGGCAATGGGTACAAGTCTTTCTTAGTGAACAAGTTCAGGCGGCAGTAGTCCATTACAATGTGGCGTCCTCCGTCCTTTTTCTTGAGGATCAGTAAAGGCGAGGCCCAATGACTTTGAGAGGGAGCCAAGATTCCAGCATCTGGGAGTTGTTTAAGCTCCTTAGATACCTGGGCATCCTCTACCCTACTACCGCGGTATGGTTTAGCCCAAAAAGGGGGTCATCCCCAGTATCAATCTGATGAATGACTCCTTTAGCTAGGCCATAGTCTGTAGGTCCAGAGGCAAAGATGTCGCTGAACTGATTGAGCAGGTCCAACACGTCTTTTTGTTGAATAGGGGACAGTTGGGGGAAATCAGCAGCGGTGAACAAAGAAAGAACTTGAGGATTGTCTTCAGGTAAATTGAAATCACTGAAAGTTCTGGAGGGGTAGAGGGAGGATACTTGTTCTGCTTCAAGTATACAGCCATGTCTCACAACCTGGCCTCTGGTTACCTGCATGGGCAGGGCTGTCAGATTAGCAAGCATTAATTGTACGGGCTCTTTGTGGGTTTTATCTAAAATCCCAGGACACAGGCAGGGCTTGGTATGACTTAAGGATTCAGGTGAGTAAAGTTCCAAGAAGGACTTTTCAGGTAGCTCATAAGAAATCTGGGAATCTAGCACCACTTGAGAGCCCGGGGGATGGTGATAGCAGCTGGCGCTAGCAGGGGTACCCCTTCTTCTGCAGGGCAGGAAGGAGGGGTACACATGTTGGAGGAGCGAGTCCTATACTTGAGGGAGAAGATACCCGTAGGGTACTCAAGCACGCAAGTTTTAAGATGTTTGCCTGGGAGGCGCAGAGGTTCCTCAAAAATCAAAGGAACTTTATATCCCAAGAGCAAAAGGTATCCATCTTGTAAGTTTACAATTCTGTTATATTTGCAGAGGATTCAAGTACCAATCAAGAGGTCATAGCTTTTGTTCTCAAGGACTACAGCGGGGGACACAATGAGGAGTTTCCCAAACCTCATGGGTAGAGCGGAGTAGGCACCAATGGCTTGATTTTGGGCCATGCCATCTGTGCCATACAACTGCGTGTAGTTGAGGTCATGGGCCAACTTAAGTTTCTTCATTAACTTGGATGATACCATGTTGACAGGGGAACCCTTGTCCAAGATGGCCTTGATTTTGACCTTTTGGATTGATACCTCCACGCGGGTTGTATTTTTCCCAAAGGGAGGCAAGACTGCCAACACATCTTGCGCAGCCTCTAGCTCCTTTTCCCATTTGGTCAGCATACACTATAACGCAGGGATTTCCTTATACACAGTCTTTAGTGGAAGAGATACGGTTACGTTGTGGAAAAGAGCTTTGGCTAATTTGTCTGCTTCCTCAGAAGAGTCAACCAAGACAGGAGGTTGATGGGCTTGAGCTAGGTAAGGGCGAGCCATCATGGACTTAGCTTCACTGGGAGGTACCCGGGAAGTGGTGGTAGTCTTCCCAGAGCAAAGCTTGTAGGGTACAGGGATAGTTTCCAGAACAGCCAGGACAGAGTAGCCATAACTATCAGAGTCTTCACTATCAGAATTGTCAGGCTCTGAATCACTGGAGAGGTTGTGAAACAGATGAAGGATAGTTGGGCCAGAGGAAGAGGGAGCTTCCTCATTAGACGGAGGATCAGGAGGAGACTGGGGAGATTGGTCAGCAGAGAGCATCTCTGTTTCTAAGCTGACCTCTCCTTTCCCGCCTGTTCCTTGGGATTGCAACCTTCCACTTGAGGATTAGTGCAGGTACGTGAGTGGTGCCCTATTTGACCGCAGTTATGACAGCCTTGCCTCTTAGTCTGTCCACTAGTACCCAGAGTCATAATGTGTGGCGTACAAGAGGTAGTCCCAGCATTATTGGCTTTATTCTCACGCACTACTGTACCTCCATGTGTCAAATGCATGTCTTGCAAGAGCGTCTTAAAACTCTTCATGGAAGTGAGTGAAGCCTAGTGCGCCTTAAAGTGTAGGCATAGAAGCTGGTTCACCTTCAAAGCATTTGAACAAGCCGTGTAGGCTTCCTGGGGAGTTAACTGTTGACTAGTAATTAACTGTTGGCCTTCAATGTAGAAACAATCTGCAAACTCAGCCAGGGTCTCATTGGGTTTGAAAGCAATATGCATAAATGCATCCTTCTTGACTTCCAAGCTGAGGTCTACTCCAAACTCTTCAATAAGGAGGCGCTTCATATCCTCCCAGGTGACAATAGAAGGGAGCTCGGGGACTACAACTTCCTGGCAAGTGGGATGGAGGCAGGTAAGGATGTGTTCCTTCTTAAGTTTGTCAGTAGCCCTACGCATTGCAGTTTTGTAAATGACAGAAAAGCAGCAATGGTAGAGGTCTTGGCGGTGAATATCTGCTTGAAGGTTGGCTTATAATTTGGGTCAATAGACAAAGACAAGGACTGGCTGTTCTCATCAGGGTTGAGGACGTTAATGTGAGGATTGCCTTCAAATTTGGATTCAGCAGTAGGTTGTATAGCCCAGAGAAGTTGAAGGCTTTCCTCTAAAGTGTCCAAGGTAGAGCTATTCTGCCCACTGATGTCTCAAGCAGTTGTGGCAGCAGTCCCAAATTCATCAATCTTGATTTGTTGTACTGCCAAGGTGCCAGCAATCCCATTAACACAAGTAGCCAGGGAGGTGGCATGAGTGACCAAGGGGGCGACTTGTCCATTTAGAGTCTCTGTAGAGCAGGAGAGGTTTTGGACCTCTCTTTCCAATGTGTCTTGCCTATCAGCTACATCATTTGTCACTTTGGCAAGTTGATCTAGAGCACGCGCACAGTAGACCTGGGGTTGACCTTCTAAGCCAGGGCAACAACCATGATTGTCATGAGCAGAAGTATTAACAACATTACCTTCTTCTTCATCTTCAGATTCAGATGACAAACCTTCAGAATTAGAGAGGCGCTGTCTTAAGTACTTGATTTCCCCTCATAGAGTAGCCACCTGAGCAGTGAGAGAGGCAATACAAGGGTCAGGCATAGGTTCAACTGAAGGGGGAGGTTGCACAGAAGCTTGGCGTCTAGTGGTAGCCTTGAGCTTGGCAATGGCCTCCCATACTTTGGTTTTAAAATCAGAAGGGGTCCCAACAGGAGGAGCGGGGGGAGTCACCTCAATAGAAGCCACCCAATTGTCCACATAAGTTTGCACTTGATATAGAGTGTTGCCTAGTGCAGCCTTATCCAGACCATATTGATGCTACAGGTGACGGCCCCAAGTATCAACATGAGCTCCTATTAATTCAAGTTGCAAGTTGATATACTCTCTGAATTGATTTAGTTCACTAACCAGAGTCTCAAAATCCATCCAATGGTTAAACAGAAAAGCCTCAATTTGCTCACGCCAGGATGCCTGATGTTCATCCAATTTTCATAGTCAATCTTTTATGTATCCAGGGAGCAAGGAGCAAAGGGAATTCAGGGAGGTGGTTAAATACTTCTGTGACGCCAACAAGTTGCGCTGGTTGTCAGAAATACAAGCAAAGAGAATATGTGACCATTCTTGATAGGCCATATTTTGAGCGTGGTTATTTGAGACAGCGGAGGCTACTGCATCTAGCAGTTGATTCTGGGATCCCAAAGCAAGTTGGTGGTGGACTAGGGCAGGTTGTATGAACTGTTTAACCAATATGCCAATAGTATCCATGGATTTCATCAGCGCAGGGAGGAGTCCAAAGTCCAAAAGGAAAGAGTACAGGTCTTTGGAGGCGTACCCGGGACGGAGGCCAGGGATAGAGTGTATGGCTACTGTGCCAGAGTGAAGAAGGGAGCGGGCGGCAGCATGGGCTTGCTCATAGTTGAGAGAGAAAGCAGGAAGGGGGCCCACAAGGGCCTGGGAGACAGAACCAATACCATAGGATTTGAAGGAGCATTGGTAATGTCTTCTTCTAGAGGAGGACTAGAGACTTTGGGTTGATCTGGTACTTCAGAAACAAAGGGAGAGGTACCAGAAAATGCGCGTGGGAACAGGGTAACCAAGGGGCTTGCAGCCCCTGTAGTGAGCACCATTTTGTCATGTTTGGCTCCAGGGGACAACATCCTGGAGGACACAGCAGGAAATCTTTGTTATAAAATATTTGAGGTTTGAAGCTAGCCTTGGGTTAGCCTTCAGGGTAAAATTAAGGGCAGTACCTTAATTTCCTGGAAAACAAGATGTAAAAGTCCTTTGGGCAGAAAGGACAGGGAAAATCTTGAAGAATATTAAAGCCAACACAAATGTGGATAAAATTGTCTTTATTAGGAGTAATGATTCTACTTTAAATAGTTGACAAGGGATGGTGATCACTCAATAGGAAGACAGAGTGGCTGAGGGGGTCACGTTGGGATGAGGTCATACCAGAATCAACCACAGACAGGTACAATAATCTGGAATGAGTAGATATTGAACCAGACTCATTTTTGGAAGGCAGGGAATTTCTGAACTCAAAGGCAAAACCAGTCAAATCTTTGCAACTATCAATATTCAAAGGCCAGATCAAAATAGCATTAATTGCGCAATTTACAACATTACATTTAATTTTTTTAAAACTATTTTTATATTTATTTGACCAAAGTGATTGAAATATTTTTGCATAATCCAGTATTGAGCGTTTGGGATTACCTCAGATGGCATAATAAAATAATATATAAGAAAATAAATAAATTACTTACATCTATTGATGGATCTTCTGAATGTGATTGCAGACGTGGAAACATCTAAGTATAAAATGATAATTAATAAATCTTGAATAGTAAATAAGAGAATATAAAAAAATTGGACACACTAAGCCTTTAATTGATTGGCTGTTTGGATAGGTACGCGGGGAGGAACAAATCAGCGTGGCCATAGAATTTGGCCACAGTCTCAGCTGGGAGGGTGTGGATCCCGGCCTTCAACAAATTGAAGAGGTCCTTGGTCCCAGTTGGGGTTCCTTGCTTGACAACTTGCTTGAGCCACCCAAAGACTTCCTCAATGGGATTTAGGAAGGGCAAATAAGCGGGGAGGAAGAGAAGGCACAAATTAGCCATGGCCAATTGCTGGGGGTCCACTGCAATGCTTGTGTAAATATTGTGAATTCATCAAGAATGTCAGCCACCTTGTGAAGACCAACATTGTCCAACACAATAACATTGGTGAAGCCCAGGATTGTGCGCCTCAGGTGCTCCTGGACCAATTGGAGGGATGACAATAAGGTAAGGCTGTTGTGAGAACCCAATATTATTTGATAAAGATCAACCCCCTTTGGACTGAGGAGAGCCACCATTGAGTAGGCTGTGGTGCAGACTGCAGCACGCCAAGCCACCCCGTCATTGGAGCCTTTTGGGACATAGGCATACTCATTGCGCATTGACAAGGCAAATGCCAATTTGTCAATATAGTAAAATTTGACCGTCCCCTTGGCTTTGAGGGCAGTGTACACCTCTATGTTGTTTTTCCGGATGTCAATATTGGCTGGGCTGTTCTGATTGTAGGGGAATACCCTGAGCTTTTTCCAGGAAAAGTACATTCCCTTGACCAAATGATAATAGAAGGAATTTGAGTCCTCAATCCAAAAAGTAGATTTAACCATAGCTTGTATGTTTGCCAGTTCAAGATGGCAATCCCAGGTTATCCACTGGCAGATTGTCCATCTGTACTCCTTGGTGAGCATGGTAGAAACACGCAAGGATTTCTCTGCGGCAAGGACACAACCAGTATTGATGAATTTTTGGAAGGTCTTGCTGGTGTATTTGGGATCCACTCCAACAATGGCTGCGGCCACCTTGTAATCACCCAATTCCTGCATTAGCTTAAGCAGGATGATGCGTTTGATATCAGGGATGTGCTTCTGAGCGGGCTTTTTAGCAGTGGGGATTGATTTGTTGGCATTGAGCAAAACACAGGGCATAGGTACCTTGGTATAGAAGGATGCAATCTTTTTTAACACCAGCTGTTCCTCATTGGTTTGATAGACTCTGGCTCTTTGTCATCCTCCTGATTGCCATCACTGACGTAGGGATTGTAGCTAGTATCAAGTACAGGCTTCATCTTCTCCAGCATAGCTGACAGGACTGACTCTTGCCGGTACACAACGTCAAACACATACAAAGTAAGTTCTACCTCCTTGTTTCTAACTTTCTTTGTAGTGGTGACTTTAGTGGGCTTCTGAGTCAGCTTTGGGACCCAAAGGTTTATGCTCTGCACCCTAAAAGTTTGTGCTCCTTAAACCAGCTGTGTCAGTGCAGCATCACTATGGAACTCTCCTCTCTTGTCTCCTCCTTGAGTAGGCACTTGGGTTGCACTAACTCTATTTTTTGACCCGCAGGGGCAACCACGACTGCAGTGCACAACAGGTGCATTGGTACTTGGTTGCTGTGTTCCTTCCATTTTAAAATTTAATAAAAGATTAAATAAATTTTAATTTTTGCTTTTATCTGAATATGGATATTTAATTAGAGTTTTCATCACCCAATTATAAATTTTAGAACTTAATTAGTTGTTTCTGGTTTTACAACGCCCATTTTTGAATACCTGAAATAATTTCCACCCATTTTCCTAGATCTTACTGCCAAATTCAAACACCCAACACAATATTTTTAAAATTTATGTTTCAGATCTTGTGTCTTATTTTAGATACCTTGGTATCATTCATGATTACAATCCATTGCACACATTGCATGAGTGATTTTGTTTATGTAGTGAGTTACTTTTGTGTTTTGTTTTTGGTTTGCATTTTGACACACCTTTCTTGGGTGTATTTTGTCACCAATTCACATAGTAAACATATGTACACCAAAAGTCAACTCACACTATTTTGTTTGTGAATCAATGTATTTCAGATTGTATTTTGAATGGTTTTGCTTTGTGTGTGAGCCCTTTGTTGCTGTGTTGACTCATTTTGCCCATTAACGCCAAAGAGCCCTGTTAACAGAGTGTATATTTTAAACTGAGAGAAGATTTTGTTTAAATCTGAAGTCATTTTGTTTAAATCTGAGGTATTTTTGGTTGTTGTAATAGCTTTTAAAACTACTGTACCATTTATTTGCTAATTTTCTTTGCTGTGGCAATTGTGCGTTTTCTGATATTTATGCACTAGTATCCAATTGGTTGGTTTCACATCTAATCACACAGGTAATAAAAAACATGGTTGCCACCCCAACAGCATCTGGTCTTGGGGTGGCAACCTTGTTTTTTATTGCCTGTGTGATTGGATGTGAAACCAACCAATTGGATACTAGTGCATAAATATCAGAAAATGCACAATTGCCACAGCAAAGAAAATCAGTCAATTAATGGTAAATAAATTAATTTATTAACCCATTAAATTATTATTACCTTGCAAAATATGACTAAAAAGTTTGAAGAATTATTACTAATAGGTAAATATAGAGGCTGTAAAATGCATTATGTATAAATATTTGTACTAAGTGTTAATGACTCTCTAATATAAACACAGTTCATTTAAATAAATTACAATGAAAAAGGCCTTGTTTACAATGAATTTTATTAAACAAAATTCATTGAGTTATGAACATAATATCAAAATATCAAGAGTTGATGTCTAATTGCAATGTTCTAATGCAAAATTTACATTTATTGTCCTTAATTTATGATTGATAATGAAAAATATTTATGCAAATAATTTTATGTTATTCATAAAATATACAACTTTCAGATGATTATGAGAATGTCAATAATGTAAAAAATATGCTATTAATTATATATCAAAAGAATTAATATCAATTTTAATAAGTTACCAAAAAGAAAGTATTTATTTTACTCATCAAAGGACAAGTAGGAGAGGGAATGGGAAGAATGTACATTGTCATCATATGCGCCTGTGAAAGGGACAGCATCAGAGGTAATGGGGAGGAAATGAGTGGTGGTTTGGGAGTCAGGATTGGAAGGCGGTTAGCTTGGTCTTAATGGGGAGTTGGGGAGGCTTGGTTTGTTGACTGGACAGAGACAACAAGAGCTGATTAATTTAATTGTATAAATTCTTCTTCCATCACGTATGTGGGCTTGACAAACCAAATGAATGGGCATTAGGGGAGGCAGGAGTCCTTTCTGGACTTACCACTATAACTTGCATGGAATATGGCAAGATCTGATAGGTGCTGGACAAATATGGAAGGAAAAGGCTCATACCCTTTCTCAATTTGGGTGTACAGTTCATTGAGGATGACAGGCTTTAAGCACATGAAAGCTGAACCAAAATTTGTTAATACATATATCTGCAATATGCATGTCAGTGTGATTGGTGGGGTAGGACCAACAGGTATGCCTCACAGCCCTAATTTCCTTGGTTGCCCATTCCTGCTGTTGCATCTCAGCACTCAGTACAACTGTGTAACAGCTTGTTGGGTAGCCCCCTCCTCCAGCATGCCCTTGAGCTCTGTCTGGTAGGAATACCCATCTGCATTGTTTGATATTGAAGAGTAATAATTGAAACCCAATGGGGAAACTGCCAACAAAACCCCAAAAACTGATACAAGATTGGGCTGCGCTTGTAGACGTCAGATTGGATACACTTTTCTCCATAATCTTGGATGCTTGAGAAATCTTGGCATATGACAAGAAGATGACATCATTGCACGTCCTCATTGCCCTCCCTTTAATAAAATTAATAATAGTTGAATTATAGGGGTTGGTATCCACCAAACTAGGACCACTGAGAACTTGATTGGACAAGATTCTAGAAGCAACCACAACTCTGTGCATCCAAAAATTGATTGTTTTTTATTTGTGAAAATGCCATGAAGTCCCAGTTAGAGACAAACCTGGACTAGGGGCAACTGTAGATCACATTAATGATGGCTATCATAAGGGGATGGGCTTTTTTGCTATCAGTTGACATAAGGGCTCCAGTCAGGGTCTTCTTGGGAGGGGGGGCCACAATTGGCATGGGCTTGCAGGGTTGCAGCCACAGTGGACTTTGCAAAACCCATTCTGGACGCAATTTTCCCAAGGGACATAAGCATTTCTTGCTTTCTAACCATTTTGAGAACCATTTCTGGGGTAATTAGCTTTCTTCTGCGTTTTTTCAGGATGATTGGCTGGGGGTGGGATATGTCTGTCTTGGGAAATGGATTTTGCTATCTGATTGGCTATTTCTGGATTACAGCTCCCTGGGTGACCCCTTGGCTAAATATGCCAATTCCAGATGCTAGTGTTGATAAACAATCTGGATTAGCAATTGCCTGTGCATGATGGGCAAACAGGACCATGCTTGAGGACACAGGAGAAAGAACACACTTCTGGGTAGTGCTTGGGGAGGGGCCTGCAGGTTGGGTGTGACCATAGACAGAGGCTACACTGTTGGAAGACCCAGCGTAGCCCTGCATGATTTTGTCAAGGCCAGGGAACAGCTTATTCATTTGATTGTTATTGAAAGAAGACATAATAAATTTTTATTAAAATTTTAAACTCAAAAAGAGACGTGTATATTTTAGTCAATTTTATTGTTAATTATGCTAGGTTGGTGAATATTATGATATAAAATTTAGGCGTTCTAAACTAGAATAGGGTGATTTTTGAGAATACCTGTGCTTCCTGAAAGAATCAGCACAAATTCACTCTATATCCTTGGACTTCCTTTTTGAGATGCCTATAAATTATATTGATTTCAAATTCACCTCATTTTTCATTTGAAATTTGGTTCTTGGATTTGACAATCTTGCAAATTCAGATTTTTTAAGTTTTACATGATGTCTATGATTTGTTTGAAATACAAGAAATCTCAAATTGTACATTATAATCCTGCATTTCTGATTCATGTATCCCACATTTGGTTGCTGTGTTTTGTCTTTTGTTAGTTGATTTATCTTCTCAAGAGATTCAAAAATTTCCAATTTAAATAAACAAAAAAATCAAATTAAATGGCTGTTTTTATTAAATAAATTAATTTTCATTCAGCTGAGTTACCCGCAAAAGTGATTCAAAATTTGGACCAAGGATTTGACAATCCCACATTTTTATATTTAGGTTCTGAGTTTACAGTACAGACAAAAGTAAATTACAGCCAGAAAAAGTGGGCCCTGTCATCATCCTAAAGGTAAACAAAAACAACATTTACCTTGTCCAAAGACTCAGAAAATGTAAACAAGACAAGGTTCTCTACCATGATTGCCTGAGACCCTGCAAAGCAAGACAGAAACAACGCAGGACTGTCCTACCTGCCACCAAACAACAGTTAGTATAGTATGGCGCCCGGGCTTTTTAATGACCTCCCTGACAACCTGCCCCCAGAGGAGGAAACTTTCAGTCAGGGGTGTTGAAACAGCTGGCTTGACCCGCCAGCAAGGTTCCAAACAAGCAGGTTTGTGACCCACAATCTGATTACCTGGCCACTTGAAGCCAGACTAGGAAGTCAACTAGAATTGCTAAATCTAAGAACATGGACAGATGATGTTCCCTCATGGTGGATACCTTGTTTTGGCTGTTGATTCATTACAAGGATCAAGCCACCTCCTTCACCATCCCACTATGTGATCAACACAATCATGTTCCTATTATCCTTGGTTCACAATGACTAATAATTCATATCTCTACTTAAAGAATATTATCTAGTCTCCAAATATTTTCATCCTTGTAACTTTACTAAAACAGCACAGTTACAACATTGATTTTATTTTTTAATAAAAAATCTTTATGCCTTCCTTTAATAACAACCAAGTAAACAAGCTGTTTCCTGGCCTTGACAAAAGCATGTAGGCTACACTAGGTATTCCAATAGTGAAGCCTCTGTCTATGGTCACACCCAACCTGCAGGCCCCTCCCCAAGAACTACCCAGGAGTGTGTTCTTTCTCCCGCATCCTCAAGCATGGCCCTGTTTTCCCATCACACACAAGCAGCTGCTAACCCAAATCATGTATCAACACTAGCATCTGTAATTAGCCAATTAAACCAAGGGGTCACCCATAGAACCAAGAATCCAGAAACAGCCAATCAGATGGCAACATACAGTTCCCAAGATAGACACATTCCACCCCCAGCCAACCAGCCTGAAAGATGCAGAAGAAAGCTAATTACCCCAGAAATTGTTCTCAAAATGATTGGAAAGCAAGGAATGTTTATGTCTCTTGGGAAAATTGTGGCCAGAATGGGTTTTGCAAAGTCCACTGTGGCTGCAACCCTACAAGCCCATGCCAACTGTGGCCCTCTTCCCAAGAAGACCCTGACTGGTACCAGTACTTCAACTGATAGTGAAAAAGCCCATTATCTTATGATAATCATCATGAAATGTGACCCGCAGTTGCCCCTGGTCCAGGTTTGTCTCTAAATGGGACTCAATGGCATTTTTACAAATAAAAACAGTCAATTTGTGGATGCACAGATACGTGGTTGCTTCTAGAATCTTGTCCAATCAAGTTCTTAGCGGTCCCAGTTTGGTGGATACCAACCCCTACAATTCAATCATTTTAAGTTTATAAAGGAAAGGATAACAAGGACTTGTAATGAATTCATCTTCTTGTTGTATGCCAAGATTTCTACAAGTATTCAAAACTATGGAGAAAAGTGTATTCAATCTGACGTTTACAAGCGCGGCCCAATTTTGTATTGATTTGTTGGGGTTTTATTGGAAGTTTCCCCATTGGGTGTCAATTATTACTCTTCAATATCAAATAATGCAGATAGGTATGCCTACCAGTTGGAGCTCAAGGCCATGGTGGAGGAGTGGGCTACCCAACAAGCTGTTACACAGTTGTACTGAGTGCTGAGATGCAACAGCAGGAATGGGCAACCAAGGAAATTAGGGCTGTGGGGCATACCTGTTGGTCCTACCTCATCAACTACGCCAACATACATACTGCAGATATATGTATTAACAAATTTTGGTTCAGCTTTCAGGTGCTTAAAGCCTGTCATCCTCAATGAACTGTGCACCCAAATTGAGAAAGGGTATGAGCCTTTTCCTTCCATATTTGTCCAGCACCTATCAGATCTTATCATATTCCATGCAAGTTATAGTGATAAGTCCAGAAAGAACTCCTGCCTCCTCCAACGCTCATCCATTTGGTTTACCAAGCCCACATATGTGACAGAAGAATAATTTGAATGATTGAAGCAATCAGCTCTTTCCGCCTCTTCCCAGTCAAGAAGCCAAGCCCTGCCAACTCCTCTATCAAGACCAAGCCAACCGCCTTCCAACCCTGAGTCCCAAACCACCATTCATTCTCTTTTCAATACCTCTGATGCTGTCCCTTTTAAAGGCAAAGATGATGGCGCCATACATTCTGCCCATTCTCTTGTGTCGTAAATTTGGGCTATCTAAACTAGCTAAGTCTACAAGCCAAAGTTTATCTTAACTAAACTATATATAAAATATACTAATATCATTTAACTATTTAAGGCTTAATAAACACCAACTTAAACTGCTAAATAAAAGGCAATATCAAAGTATAATTATTACATGTAAGGTTAAAAGCTGTGTTTATTAAACTCATATGGGTTAATAATAAGCCTGAGTATTTTAGCTCCACCAGTTGAATCCAATTGCAATTGAGGAAATCAACTCATGGAATCCATTTTCAAATTATATCAATATATTAATTCCATTTATATCAATAGCAATTAGAGTGAAGTACTCAATATTGCAACATTTCCCACCTCTAGATTTGATATAGGGTTTGCATTGCTTGGATTGCACCTTGAAGGGAGGAGTAAGGGTTACATTATCCAAGACCAGAGGATTGAGGGAGGTGGGCTCTTTGTACATCCAATTGTTAATAATAACATGGTTTGAATGGGATAAGGGCAGACTTTTGACATTGTAGTAGAAGAACTTCTCATGTTTCTTTCTAGTGCTGATAGTACTAATTGTAATAGGTGCAGTGGTTTTGGGAAGACTGATAGGATAACTTTCTAAACTGGCAGCCTTGTTAAGATCAGGTTGCTTTGTGGAACCCCCAACCTTGAGGCTTTTAGGTCCAGCTATTATGGTAAGAGTAAGCTCAACCTTTATTTCTTGGGCAAAAATAACATGAAAGCAAGGTTCTGAAACCTCAGAGTTGGTATACACACTAGGGTTGTAGGGATAGGTAATGTAGGTCATACCAGGAGGGGGTTATTGGTCAGATTAAATGTTCTCAAAAGAATAAGAACTTTGGTAGAATCACAGTCACCCTGATAGATCTGTATAGCGCCAACCTGTTGAGAATTGCTGGTGGTGTAGAAGATCATGGACTCCTTGGTGGAGATGGCATCATTGTGATTGATATTCTTGACCACAATACCACCCTTAGTCTTAATACTAAGAGTTAAGGTATAGTTGTCTAAAAGCTCAACCTTGTTGAGCCTAGTTAGTGCTGAGCTAGTGTAGTTACAGCCTGAAGTAGAGCCTGGCCAGTAACTAGTGTTATTGAGTTGTTCATTGGCATAGTCTTTCCCCAAGGCTGTCTCTATTTCATAAGCTCCACTAGTAAGTGAGGTAATAGGAGTGGTTGTGTCAAGTGAAGCAAGAAGGGAAATTTTGTGAAAGTCATAAACAACTAACAGATCAACATGACTAGCAAGATTTAGCTTAAGCCATAAAATATGAACTATTGGGTGGCTATCTATCTGACACCACACTTTATTTTTTTCTTAGAGTGTGTGATCAAGTCACAACCATTAGAGCTCAGATAGATCACACTAGCTTTTGATGATGTTTCAGAAAATTTTGTATCAATGGTGAAAGTTACAGTGATGGCAAGTGTGAGAAAGTTGCATAATATATCTGGATATTGCAACTTTAGGAGTGCAAGCTCCCAAACAGTAAAGAAAACACAACTATTGTGCTGAATAGCAAGGTACTTCCATTGTAGGGTAATTCTGTGAGTGACAAACTTCTAGGTAACCTTGTAAGGAGAAGCTACAAGCGTAGCAGGCGCATAATGTAAATGAGCCTGATTGGCTACTTCAGCATAAATTCAGACAGTATCTACTAGGGCCACATAATATGAGTATAGCCCCTTGTCATCATTGGAAGATTGGAAAACCAAGAGTCTCTGGGCAGCGAGATTAAACATGAATAAACAAGGATTGCAGAGGCAGCTCCCTCATATTGTGAATCTGATACACTTGATTGTAAGAAGATATCCCTTTTTGATAGTGGGAAGGAGAGGTAGAGTCTCAGCAAAGTTGAAATTCACAACAACATCACAACCTCTTTCCATAAGAAGCTTTGGAATGTGCATATCTACAACAGTATTGTAAATATTCTCCAACCTAATAATTGAATATACAAGAAGTGAGGGCTCATGTTCTATAATTATCAGCCTACTTAACCCTTTACACAATATTTGGTATACTATGTGTAAAGGGGAATCTGCAGAGAGTAACAGCGTAAAACCTCAAGTCAAAAGAAGGAAGTCTTTTCCTATAGCAGTGTCACAAGTAGAAGTGATGGGAGCCATTCTAGGGTTATCACCATGTGATGTGTGCTTCATACAATTGGTTTCAGGATCAGAATCATTTTTGATAGCCTTCTTCTTTTCACTCTCATAAGTGATAGCTGTGGCAGCAGGCTCACTTGTATTATTAATATTGTCTTGATGGATATAGAATAATTGTTTAAATCCTGTATGTTTGGGAGCAGGGAAAATTCCTAAGAGCTCAAATTTGCCCAGAAGGTTTTTATCTTTGGTGTGGTTATGTTCTGCTCTAGAATTGAATCAAAACACTGGGCTAGTTATAATTGTAGGTGGAGAAGGTCTCAGACTTCTTGGTGGGGGAAGTGGTATTACACTTAATTAGAGCACTCATCACACCACCAGATATCTCAATACCAAGTGAGGGAGGAGCGTCATCAAGAAGAAGATCCTGGGTCTTATTAGAAATATCACCAGTAAGAAAAGCAGCTTGTATTTTTGGAGTAGAACCACTTGCAACTGAGGCTGGCAAAGAAGCAAGATCAACTGGGGCTTCAACAGCTTTGAGAGCAGGAGGGAAAGTATCTGACTTGTCAGCAACTTTGGTTAGTTTGACTGATGTATATTCTGTAACAAAGTATATTTTGGGTTTGTATAGTTTTTTTTGTTTTGTTTTTCACAAACCATTTTGATTTAGAGTAAGAAATGCCAGAAGCAATATTTTTATGTTTTTTCACTGATCATGTTGTGTTCAGCTCCTGGAGACAGCATCCAAGAGGACACAGCAGAAAATCTTTATAAAAAAAGATTTGAGGTTTGAATCTAGCCTTGAGTTAGCCTTCAGGGCAAAATTAAGGGCACATACATTAATTTCCTGGAATACAAGATGAGGATTTCCTTTTGGCAAAATGAAAGGAAAAAGCTTGAAGAATATTAAAGTTAGCGCAAATGTGGATAACTTGTCTTTATTAGGAGAAATGATTCTACTTAAATAGTAGACAAGGGAAAATGATAACTCATTAGATAGACAGAGTGGCAGAGGGGGTCACGTTGGGGTGAGGTCATACCAGGATCAGAAAAGGGAAGGTATGGTATTCCAGAATGGTTGGATATTGGTACAGACCCATTTACAGAAGGCAAGGAATTCCTGAACTCAAAAGCAAAACCAGTCAAATCTTTGCATATATAATTATTCAAAGGCCATATCAAAATAGCATTAATGGCGCAATTTCTAACATCTCCCCCCTCAAGATTAGATACAGGGAGTTGATATCTGCAAAGGAATTTAGAATGGACTTGGGCAAAAGGACGTCCAGAGGAAAGCAGTTTTACAGTATAATTGACGCCCTTCTTAAAGATGACCTCACAGGGCCCAACCCAGAGGGATTCTAGCTTATGGGCTCTACCTAATGTACAATTCTGATAGTAGAGAACCAGGTCACCTATTTGATACTCAGGGAGGGGGGCTCTAGAAGCATTGGACAGGGAGAGCTCTAGAGCCTTGACCTTGTAGGCAGTGGAATATGCTGTTGCCTGGATGTTGATGATATGATTAGTTAAGTTATTGACATGGGCCTCAGGATTGACAGACTCATCAACTTCAATCAAAGGGGGTCCCAATATTGAAAGGGTTTTGGCTTCACACCCATACAGCATGGCAAAAGGAGATTGACCAGTCACTTGGTGCCTACTGAGTTGATAAGCAAAGAGAGCAGCAGGGAGGAACATATCCCAATTGGCAGCATTGGGGAGCATAAGTTTCCTCATTATAGACACCAGGGAGGAATTGGCTTGTTCAACAGTTCCATTAGTTGAAGGGTTATACAGCGCAGAGAACAATTGGTGTGTGCCCATAGCTTCTACAATGGACATTATGAGACGGTCATTAAAGTTGGTGCCATTGTCAGAAAGCAGGACTTGAGGGCAGCCATGTTGGTAGAAGATATCTTGCAACAAGAAATTAGCAGTGGTCTTGGAAGTTAGATCTTTTGTTGCCCTGGCTTCAAACCATTTGCTAAAATAAACTACAGCAACTAAGATAAACTGACACCCAGACCTAGACCAAGGAGAGGCGCAACAGCATCAATAATCACAGTGTGAAAGGCATGTTTAGAGGGGATGAGTTTGAATTGGTGTTGGGAAGGGCAAGGGCGTTGGAGCTGGCACAAATGGCAGGAGGCAAGAACATCAGGAATTAGAAGGCACATGTTTTCCCAGTAGAAGTTCTTGCATAGCCAGTCATGGGTTTTGGCTATTCCTCCATGTCCAGTGTCAATGTGAGCTTGGAGGATAATGGCTATTCTCATGCTAGGGCAAACGTAAGGTAGATAGGCATTGTATACTTTCTTGAAGAGTTGTCTATCTCAAATCACAGTATCCTTGGATAGGGTTTGTAGCGCCAGTCAAATGTCTTCTGGTTTGGTGATCCAGGAGTCAGGGTACCCTATTGTGGCAGATCCAGGAAATTCATGCTTGCTTCTTCATTATCCCAGTCTGACTCTTTTACAGCTTGACAGGGAATCCTTTATGTAAGCTTCAATGAGCTTGGATTCCGGGCAAGCAATCTTGGCGTTAAACTTGTTGCCATCTGGTGATCACTTCTGCGTTTTCCGCTTCCCATAGTCTTAGCTGCAGACCATCTATTTTATTCCATGGTAGTACGCTTTCAGTTAAAAGTCCAAAGATAAAGAATAAAAAGATTGAGGGGAAAGCAACCATCATCACACACAGAGTACCATTTTTTATTAATTATTATCATGTTTCAATTATATACCAATCAGGGTACATTTGGCTGAAAACCTCTTCAGTTCCAGAATCACACCTGGATTCCTATCACATGGTTTATGACATAATGGCGTCATCCAATCCAGATCTTTATCAAAAAGATCTTCACACTCTTAACCTATAAGAATGTGCCATAATACATTCCAGAATCACCTGATTTCTTCTGTGGAAATGTATTGCTTTGGCTTGAAGCATTCTGGACTTCTGGCACCAAAACCCTATGGAATATACATATTCCTGATCCAAGCCATCCTTTTTCCAACTGGGAACCAGCTGATTAATCCTGAATGTATAGACACCATTGTCTACATTTAGCTGTTTTTTTTGCATTTAATGGGTTTTTGTGTTAAAAACCCATTAAAACACTTCAAAACTCAAACCAGGCGCCACTGCAACGCCCAGGAACGTTTCTAGGCGGCGCCACAGCGCCTCAGCGCCTGAAACATTTGATGGGCGGCGCCTCGGTGCTTTAAAAATCAATTAGACGGCGTGGCAGCGCTTCTAGCCTAATTAATTTGCCAAAATGGTGCTTTTAAACAACAATTTGGGGGTTTACTTTTGGCTAACCTTAACCAAACTTCTTGACACAGTCAAGGCAATTAAAAATATAATTAAATCCTCATTAATTTTATTTAATAGCATAAATTAATTAAATTCCCAGTTAATTAAACAGTTTGAAGACACCAAGTCTTTACTTGTGTCAGGGATTCCTTCCCTGACTTCTTTCATTTTATTGACAATCTGAAGGGGACAACAAAGTCACAACAACACAGACATCAAGTTTCAGACACCAGTTTGTTTACCATGTCTTTTTTGATCAGGAATCAAACCTGGAACCTTCACAAAACACCTATTGTTAGTCAAAAATCAACTAGGTAGTTTACTTTGCCTATTTATGATCCTTTGATCCAATTAAATTTTGCGTTCACACTTCAAATTGAATTTGAAAAGGTTAGTAAGTTCAGCAAGAACGTCACTTACCACTTGGCTGTTGATTGGCTGCTTGTAGCTTGGATGCCGCTCTTGAATTCACTATTCTCATATACCTACCAGGATCTGCTTTTTATTCCTACTGATGTTAAGCCACTCCACCACTTAATTATTGTTTATCTTGTGGTTTACTATGGTTATCTCTCTTGGTATGTTAATTTTATACACATGATTAAGATCCAGGTTCATATTCACATGGTAAACTTAGTAAGTTCAGCCTTAAATTCAGATAAACCACAATGTAAATCCTCTCACGTCCCTCTATCCTCATAAATGTCACAGCCCCATCTTTTTGACATTTAAGTGAAATTTTCCTAGTCTTTATACTTATTCCAACAATAAAGAATATTTCCTATCCTATCTTTGCCAAATCTATCAATTAGTAACTCTATTTGAAGCCATGAAGGGGATTTATTTCCTGCTATGGTTTCTAGTCTCCCTGTTTACAACTGTAAAAGGTCTTGAGAATCCCACTCCCACCATTGACAGGAAAAACTCCTCTCCCAACAATGCCCATCAGAAGGAGTCCTTGGCTAATAAATGGTTCAAGTATTTCTCTGGTCATTGGGGACAAAATTTCCACTATGACCGCCATTCTACTCCTCCACCTGCCAAACCCTCGTTGGTGCAGTCCCACAATTGTTCTATCTTTTGACATACATGATAGGATATTATCTTTTGGGTCGTTTTAGCTCCCTGATGGGAAGATTTGCATACTTGGAACACTTGGGCTATCTTGCTATAGTCACTGTGCCCATTGGGTCAGCCATTGCAGGGCTTAACTCAGGGGCCTTGGCTCACTAAATTGGGGGCTTGTTCCCATTAAAGTGGGTCCCTGACAACTTGACACAGCCAAGTTCATTTTGGCCCTATAGTTAAATCTTATCAATCAAATTCCAGAGTGTCAATTAATTAACCTTCACAGTTAATAAATTGCATTTGAGACATCTGGCCTTATAATCTGAATTGTTCAGATTATTCATTTCTGCCCTCAATTAGTACAGCCTAATTAATTCCTGGGTACCAATTAACCTCCATGGTTAATTAGACAGTTTGATACACCTAGTCTCTCAATATGAATTGTTCAGATTATTTTATCTGGCTCTCACTTAGTACTGCCTAATTGATTCCTGGGTTATCCATTAATACGCTGGAAAATATCTCCCTAACCAATCCTATTGTTTTGAATTTCAACCTATTAAATTCATTACAAATTAACATCTTTGTGAAACCACAGCCCAATGTGACTGTAGTACAGTCACACCTATTAATTTGTATAGGCAATCAGTGTCTGCAGGGTTAATAGCTAGTATAGGCATCCTTGACAAGCCATTGGTGTTCTGTTGCTGGGCCCCAGGACAATGTACCACAGTGAAATTGTATCCTTGCAGGCGCAGGGCCCAATGTGCTAGTCAACCTTCAGGTTCCTTTAGTTGTTGCAGCCATTTAAAGGAGGAATGGTCAGTGAACAAAGTGAAGTGGGTCCATAAATGTAGTGCCTGAATTTCTTTACAGCATGCAACACTGCCAGGCATTCCTTTTCAGTGATACTCTAGTTCTTCTTGTGTTTATTGAGGACCTAATAAGAGTAGGCTACAGATTGATCTACACCTTCATTGTTGAGCTGTGCCAGGATGGCACCCACAGCTACCCTGCTTGCATCAGTATACAAGATAAACTCTTTATCATAATCAGGATAGACTAGGATAAGAGCCTCTTTAAGCTTGGCCTTCAAAGCTTCAAATGCTTGCTGCTGGCTGTCAGTCCACTCAAAGGGGACATTACAAAGAAGTTGGGCAAGGGGTTCACTCAATTCAGCAAAATTGGGTATGAACTGTTGGTAGCAGCCCATCATACCAATAAATACTTAGACCTCTCAAAGATTTGTGGGAGGTAGCATCTTGTCAATGGCTTCCACCTTATTATTCATGGGGCGGATTCCAGTTTGGGTGACCTCATGACCTAAAAACTTGAGCTGCTCTTTAAAGAAAGAGCACTTGGAGGGTTTGAGCTTCAAGCCAGCTTTGAAGATTTTGATGAAGAAAGCTTTGAGGTGTTACAAGTGGTAGGTAAAGGTAGCACTGAATACAGTGATGTCATCAAGGTACAAGAGGACACAATAGAGCTTTAGATCTTGTAGGATGGAATTCATAGCCCTTTGAAATGTAGCCGGGGCATCCAAGTAGGTTCATAGAGTCCCTCAGAGGTAATGAGAGCAGCCTTCTATTGGTCTTCTGGTGATAAGTCAACTTTCCAGTATCCACAAGCTATATCAATAGCTGAGAAAAACTTGGAACCATCCAGCTGTCTGAGAGCATTGTCAATTCTGGGCAATGGGTACAAGTCTTTCTTAGTGAACAAGTTCAGGCGGCAGTAGTCCATTACAATGTGGCGTCCTCCGTCCTTTTTCTTGAGGATCAGTAAAGGCAAGGCCCAAGGACTTTAGAGGGAGCCAAGAGTCCAGCATCTAGGAGTTGTTTAAGCTTCTTAGATACCTGGGCATCCTCTACCCTACTACCGCAGTATGGTTTGGCACAAAAGGAGGTGCATCACCAGTAACAATCTGATGGATGACCCCTTTTTGCTAGGCCAAAGTCCGTAGGTCCAGAGGCAAAGATGTCGCTAAACTAATCAAGTAGGTCCAACACATCTTTTTGTTGGATGGGTGACAATTGGGGGAAATCAGCAGCGGTGAACAAAGAAAGAACTTGAGGATTGTCTTCAGGTAAATTGAAATCACTGAAAGTTCTGGAGGGGTAGAGGGAGGGTACTTGTTCTGCTCCAAGTATAAGACTATGTTCCACAACCTGGCCTCTGGTCACCTGCATGGGCAGGGCTGTCAGGTTAGCAAGCAGTAATTGTACGGGCTCTTTGTGAGTTTAATCTGAGATTCCTGGATACAGTTGGGGTTCTTTGCAGCTTAGGGATTCAGGTGAGTAGAGTTACAGGAAAAACCTTTTTGGGTAGTTCATAAGAAATCTGGGAATCTAGCACCACTTGAGAGCCCAGGGGAATGGTGATAGCCACTGGGGCAAGAAGAGGTACACCTTCTTCCGCGGGACAGGAAGGAGGAGGAGTGCTTGTTGAAGGAGTGTGTCCTATATTTGAGAGAGACAATACCCGTAGGGTATTCAAGCACACAATTTTTTAGACGTTTCCTGGGAGTTGTGGGGGTCCTCAAAAACCAAAGGGCCCTCATACCCTAAGAGCAATAGATATCCATCTCATAGGTTTACAATCCCATTATACTCATGGAGGAATTGTGTACCAACCAAGAGGTCATAGCTTTCTTTCTCAAGGACAACAGTGGGGGAAGCAATGAGGAGTTCCCCAAACCTCATGGGTAGAGCAAAGAAGCCACCAATGGCTCAAGTTTGTGCCATGTCAGCTGTGCCATACAACTAAGTGTAGTTGAGGTCAGGAGCCAACTTAAGTTTATTCATCAGTTTTAAAGATTTTATGTTGACTGGAGAACCCATGTACAGGATGGCTTTAATTTTAAACTTTTGAATTGATAATTCCACACAGGTTGTATCTTTCCCAAAGGGGGGCAAGATGGCTAGCACATCCTGCGCAGCCTCTAACTTCTTTTTCCATTTAGCTAACATGCATCTTAAGGCAGGAATCTTCTTATACACAGTCTGCAGCAAAAGAGATGCAGTCACATTCTGAAAGAGAGCTTCAGCCAGCTTTGCAGCTTCTTCAGAAGAGTCAAACAAGACGGGGGTAAATGGGCCTGGGCCAGGTAAGGGCGAGCTACCATGGCCTTGGCTTTACTTGAAGGTGCACAAGAAGTAATGGTGGTCTTCCCTGAGCAAAGCTTGTAAGGGACAGATACAGTTTCCGTAACAGACAGAACAGAGTAGCCATAACTATCAGATTCTTCACTATCAGAATCTTCAGGTTTGGAATCACTGGAGAGATTTTGGAATAGATGAAGAATAGTTTGGCCAGAGGAAGGGGGAGCTTCATCATTGGAAGGAGAATCAGGAGGAGACAGGGGAGATCAGTCAGCAGAGAGTGTCTCTGCCTCTAAGCTGACCTCTCTTTTCCTGCCTGTTCCTTAGGGTCACAACCTTCTACCCAGGGATTAGTGCAGGTATGTGAGTGGTGCCCTATTTGACCGCAGTTATGACAGCCTTGCCTCTTAGTCTGTCCATCTGAAACCAGAGTCATAATGCGTGGAGTGCAAGAGGTAGTCCCAGCATTGCTGGATTTATTACTACGCACTACAGTACCCCCATGGGTCAAATGCATGTCTTGTAAGAGCGTCTCAATACTCTTTATGGAAGTTAGAGAAGCTTTGTGTTCCTTAAAGTGTAAGCATAGAAGCTGGTTCACCTTCAAAGCGTTGGAACATGCTGTGTAAGCTTCCTGGGGAGTTAGCTGTTAACTGGTGATTAATTGTTAATCCTCAATATAGAAGCAATCCACAAACTCAGCCAGGGTTCCTTGGGCTTAAAGGCAATGTGCATAAATGCATCTTTCTTGACCTCCAAGCTAAGATCTCCTCCAAACTCCTCAATAAGGAGGCGCTTCATATCCTCACAAGTACCAATGGAGAGGAGTTTGGGGGCCACTACTTCTTGGCACGTGGGATGGAGGCAGGTAAGGATGTGTTCCTTCTTAAGTTTGTCAGTAGCCCTACAATTGCAGTTTTGTAAATGGTCAGAAAAGCAGCAATGGTAGAGGTCTTGGGATTGAATATCTGCTTGAAGGTTGGCTTATAATTTGGGTCAATAGACAAAGACAAGGACTGGCTGTTCTCATCAGGGTTGAGGACGTTAATGTGAGGGTTGTCTTCAAATTTGGATTCAGCAGTAGGTTGTATAGCCCAGAGAAGTTGAAGGCTTTCCTCTAAAGTGTTCAAGGTAGAGCTATTCTGCCCACTGATGTCTCAAGCAGTTGTGGCAGCAGTTCCAAATTCATCAATCTTGATTTGTTGTACTGCCAATGTACCAGTAACCCCATTGATACAACTAGTCAAGGAGGTTTTTTGAGCAACCAGAGGTGTAACTTGTCCATTTAGGGTCTCAGTAAAGCTAGAGAAGTTTTTATCTCTCTTTCCAATGTGTCTTTCCTATCAGATACATCATTTGTCACTTCTGCAAGTTGATCTAAGGCACGCGCACAGTTGACCTGGGGTTGATCTTCCAGACCAGGACAACAACAATGTTTTCCATGAGCAGGAGTATTAATGGCTTCATCTTCTTCTTCATCTTCAGATTCAGATGAAGAATCCTCAGAATTAGAGAGGCGCTGTCTTAAGTACTTGATTTCACCTTGTTAGATAGTCACCTGATCAGTGAGGGAGGCAATACAAGGGTCAGGCATTGATTCAACTGGAGGGAGGTTCTGAACAGAAGCTTGACGTTGAGTGGTAGCCTTGAGTTTGGTAATTGCCTCCCATACCTTAGTTTCAAAATCAGATGGGGTCTTGACAGGAGGAGCGGGAGGAGTTGCCTCAATAGAGGCTACTCTATTGTCCACACAATTTTGCACTTGGTATAGAGTGTTGCCTAGTGCAGCCTTATCCAGGCCGTATTGATGCTGCAGATAGCGGCCCCAAGTATTAACATGAGCTCCAACCAATTCAAGTTGTGAATTAATATGTTCTTGGAATTGATTAAGCTCACTAACCAGAGTCTCAAAATCCTGGTGATGATTTAGCAGAAAGGCCTCAATTTGCTCACACCATGCTGCCTGATAGTCATCCAATTTGCATAGTTGGTCCTTTATGTATCCAGGGAGTGAGGTACAAAGGGAGTTCAGGGAGGAGGTTAAGTACTTCTGTGACGCCAGTGAATTATGCTGGATGTTGGAAATATACGCAAAGAGACTGTGGGACCATTCTTAATAGGCCATATTTTGAGCATGGTTAGTTGAACTGGCGGTGGCTACAGCATCTAATAGTTGATTCTGGGACCCTAAGAAAAGTTGGTGGTGAACTAGGGAGACTGGATGAACTGTTTGACCAACACACCAATTGTATCCATGTATTCCATCAACACAGGGGGGAGACCAAAGTCCAAAAGGAAGGAATATTAGTCTTCAGAAGCATACCCAGGACAAAGACCAGAGATAGTGTGCATTGCCACAGCGCCAGTGTGGAGGAGAGAGCAGGCAGCAGCACAAGATTGCTTGTAGTTGAGTGAGAAAGCTGGAAGGGGGCCCAAGAGGGCCCAGGGGAAAGCACCATTACCATAGGAGTGAAGGGGGCATTGGTGATATCTTCTTCTAGAGGGGGACTAGAAACTTTAGGTTGATCAGGTACTTCAGAAACAAAGGGAGAAGGACCAGAGAATGCACATGGGAACAGGGTAACTGAGGGGCTTGTAGCTACTGTAGTGAGCACTATTTTGTTGTGTTTGCCTCCCGGGGACAACATCCAGAAGGACACAGAAGGAAATAGTTATGACAAAAGATTTGAGGTTTGAAGCTAGCCTTGGGTTAGGCTTCAGAGTAAAAGTAAGGGCATATACCTTAATTCCTGGAATACAAGATGAGGACTTCCTTTTTGCAAAAAAAAAAGGAAAAAGGTTGAAGAATATTAAAGCCAACACAAATGTAAATAAACTTGTCTTTATTAGGAGAATTAATTCTACTAAAATAGTAGACAAGGGACGGTGATCACTCATTAGGTAGACAGAGTGGCCAAGGGGGTCTTGTTGAGGTGAGGTCATACCAGAATCAGATATTAGTAGGTAAATTATTCCAGAATGGGTGGACATTGGTACAGGCCCATTTAAAGAAGGCAAGGAATTCCTGAACTCAAAAGCAAAACCAGTCAAATCTTTGATTAAATCAATATTTGAGGACCATATCAAAATACCATTAATAGTGCAATAGCAACACACGCCTAAAATGATCTTTTAAAGCATTTACATTTGTGGCCCTTAATTTATTATCAATATTAAAAATATTCATGAAAATAATTACATGTTATTCATAAAATGTACAACATTTAATTATTATGAGAATGTCAATAATGTAGAAAAAATATGTTATTAACTATAAATCAAAAGAAATAATATCAATTTTAATAAGTTGTCACAAAGAAAGGTTTATTTTTACTCATCAAAGGACAAGTAGGGGAGGAAACAGGAAGAATGTTTGTTGTCATCATATGCGCCAGTGAAAGGGATAGCATCAGAGGTAATGGGGAGGAAATGGGCGGTGGTTTGGGAGTCAGGGTTGGAAGGCAGGTGGCTTGGTCTTGATGGGAGAGTTGGGGAGGCTTGGTTTGTTGACTTGGAAGAGGCAGCAAGAGCTGATTAATTCAATTGTGCAAATTCTTCTTCTGTCACGTATATGGGCTTGACAAACCAAATGAATGGGCATGGGGGGAGGCAGGAGTCTTTTCTGGACTTATCACTATAACTTGCATGGAATATGATAAGATCTGATAGGTGCTGGACAAATATGGAAGGAAAAGGCTCATATCCTTTCTCAATTTGGGTGCACAGTTCATTGAGGATAACAGGCTTCAAGCGCCTAAAAGCTGAACCAAAATTTGTTAATACATATATCTGCAAGATTCATTTCCGCATGGTTGATGGGTAAGACCAACAGGTATGCCCCACAGCCCTTATTTCTGTGGTTGCTCATTCCTGCTGCTCCATCTCTGTACTCAGTACAACTGTGTACACAGCTTGTTGGGTAGCACACTCCTCCATCATGTCTTTGAGCTCCGTCTGGTAGGCATACCCATCTGCTGTGTTTGATATTGCTGAGTAATAATTGACACCTAATGGGGAAACTGCCAACAAAACCCCAAAAAATTGATACAAAATATGGCCGCGCTTGTAGACGTCAGATTGGATACACTTTTCTCCATAATCTTGAATTCTTGCAGAAATCTTGACATATGACAAGAAGATGAAGTCATTACAAGTCCTAGTTATCCTTTCCTTTATAAACTTAAAATGATTGAATTGTAGTGGTCAGTATTTTCATGAATAACAACATTCACCATGTTTGATTTTGCCTTTGGTGGGCCATTTCAAAGACAAATCTCTTGCTTTTGCTTTTGACCCTCAAAATGAACTGGTTTCTGCATCAGGAAATAAGATTGTTTGGTTTCCTGACTCTACGCAACTCACTTGCCCCACTCATGCTTGTGGCAAGTGATCCTACTGTCCTGATAGTGTTTTGTGGTATTCCTCACCACTATATAACCCATTTCCTATTTTACCAATAAAATTAAGTTCTATTCACATTTTTGTCTTTGTGTCTTCTATACTTCCGCGCCTCTCTCTAGCCACGCCTAGTAGAGATTATTCATCCAGGGCCGCAAGGTAAACACATTTGCCTTCCCTGTTGTCTAACCAAGACTTAGTACAAATCCAATCCTAAGGTTAGGATTCCCCGTTGTGTATCTGTACCGCGCCTCAGAACACAACAAAAATGGTGCCCACTACAGGGGCTGTAAGCCCCTTGGCTATCCCTTTTGCATCTACGTTTTCAGGTCCCTTGCCTCTGCCTATTTGAGAGTCAGCTTTGCCTGAAATTACCAGCCCTCCTATTGAGGAAGACATCACCAAACCGCCTATTGTCCCTACTGTACTGAACCTTGGGAATGGTCTCCACCTAGTTGCTTACCCTATGGGTACCCCTGACTTGGAACAAGTCATGGCAGCATCCCTTGGGATAGCTCAGGACGGGGCCATCCCTTGCCTTCAGCTACAGTTTAGCTGTGCCAAAAACTATGAGTTAATTGTGGCCCCTCAGTTTCCACAACATCTCCTCTCAGCGGCTGGTTCCGCTGAACACCTGCTGTCATCCTTTGTACAGCCTGTCTTGGCCCGCCACCAGATGGTGTTGGGACTCCACGTTCAAGAGATCTTGTCTCTACAAGCAGCTGTTACCCATCATTGGGACCAGTTTGCCGCCTACCAACAATGGGTAAATTCCCTGTTCTCCCTGGTATCTGACAATCAGCGTGATTTGGTCACCTCTTAAACATGTTTAGTCGATTCTATAGAGCAAATGCGCCAGTCCATCCCTGAGTACGTTAGGGAGCAGCTACATGAGTTTCACCAGTTAGAACAACCCTGGCAAACTCAAGTAGACTCCACCCTAAACGCTTATCTCACCAACTTTGAACACCTAGTGCAACAGCTCAATGCATTCAGTGTCTATTCCTTTTAGAAATTGCAACAGGTATCAGACCTTGCTGCCCAAGGTCTAAATGAACTCAGTGCGGAATTTGATTAAGAGAGAGCTACCACTGCTGCTGCTATTGCCAAACTTCAGAGTCAGGTGAATGAGCTGTCTACTCCCAAACCTGATGTCCTGCCTTCTCCTCCTGCTGATGATCTGATGGACAGAGAGCTGAGGATCTGGCAGACCATCTGAGAGTTATGCGCTTCCACTTGTAGCCAAGGACGTCCTACTGAAATGCCTCAACCTGACCCCCAGGTTCTTGCGCTGACTGCTCAGGTTGCTGAACTACAGTGAGAAGTTGCTGCTTTACGTGAGGTAGTGACAGCTGCTGCTAGCCCACTTGGGGTTAACAAGGAAGATGGCTGCTGTCCTGGTTTGGCGGGGGCTCCTCAAATCCACTGTGCTAGAGAATTGATTGCCCTAGCTAATGAGGTGGACCATTTGAAACAAGATCAGACTGAGTTGGACAGAGACGTACAAGAGATGAGTGAGCTGATTGATTCGGTAAACAACAGATTCTCCCCCTGCCTATTGGTGGGGCCATCCCTTACTTTGCGGCTGGTTGAGCTCTCTACTGTTGTCACTACCCAAGGACAACACCTAGATGTTACTGAACAACAGACCACTCTAGCCAACACTATGGGTGCCAGAACTACTGAGACTCTGACAACCCTTGAAGAAAGTGTTCTTCAACTATGGGCTAGACAACCCCCCTCCAAATCTGAAGCTGAGTTCTCCCTGCGCATAAATGTACTTGATAGCAGCAATGGTGGCCCAGCTCCCAAGGCACACTTCAAGCCTACTTTCAAGCAAGTATTTGATCCCAAAACCTCAACTATTGCAGCTTTCTTAACTATTTACAAGACTGCCATGAGACAAGCATCAGATGAAGAGAAAGAACATATTATGACCTGTTTACACCCAACTTGCCAGGAGGTGGTGGTTCCTGAGCTACCCATCATTGAGACCTGGTAAGACATGAAACAGCTCCTGATTAATGAGTTTGGTGGTGATCTTAGCCTGGAGGTGAAAAAGGATGCCTTCATGCACATATCTTTCAAGGCCAAAGAGATGTTAGCCAAATTTGCAGACAGATTTTACATGGAAGGACAACAATTAATAACAAGCAGAAAATTGACAGCACATGAAGCGTATATGGCCTGCGCCCAGGCCCTCAAGGTGAATCCACTCCTGTGTCTTCATTTCAAAGCCCACAAAGCTATGCTGTCCTCCATGAAAAGTATAAAGACACTGCTACAGGATATGCATCTTACCCATTCTGGGGCAGTCATTCAGGAGATGTGCCGCTTCCAACTCTGGATCTTCTCTTGCGGCCCTTGTATCCTCACTATGAACTCACAAAATCCTTCTCAACGTCAGGGTTGCCACAACTGTGGTAAGATAGGTCACCACTCTCGCGTCTGCACCAATCCACAGGTTGAAGGAGCTGATCCCAAGGATCAGTTGGGAAAAGAAAAGTCAACCTAGAGGTGGAGACGCTCTCGGTTAACAATTCTTCCCAGTCTTCTTCTATACCTACGCCTTCTACTGACTCTAAGCCTGCTGATGATGAGGCTCCTCCTATCCTCCTTCTGTTCCATGATATTTCTGATGATTCTGATGTGGATGAATCTGATGTTGAAGACCCTGATGCATACAGGTATTCTGTTCTTGCTGTCCCAGAGACTATTGCAGTTCCCTACAACCTACAATCTGGGAAGACTACAACTACCACCAAGACCTTGTCTGGGGCCAAAGCAGCTGTCCCCTGCCCCTATCTTACTCAGGCAAAACGGTCCCCTGTCTTAGTGGAATCATCAGAGGAAGCCTCTGAAGTTGCAGACGCTGTTTTCAAGAATGTATCTGTCTCACTCCCTCTCCAAACCGTATATAAGGAGTTCCCAGGACTAAGATGCATGATTGAGAATTGGGACAAGGAATTAGCTGAGGCGCAGGATATCTTGGCTGTTCTGCCACCCTTTGGATGCGCCACCACCCAGGTAGAGATATCTATCCAGAAAGTAAAAATCAAAGCCGTCCTGGACACCGGATCTCCTGTCAATGTTGTTTCTTCTAAACTGGTGAAGAAACTTAAGCTGGCCCCCAACCTCAACTACCATCAATCCTATGGCACTGCTGCTCTCTCCATGACTTGCGCCATTGGCGCGTACTCTGCCTTGCCAATGCAATTTGGTAAACTCCTGTTGGCTGCGCCGGCTATTGTTCTTGAAAATGAGAGCTATGACCTTTTGGTTGGTACCCAGTTCCTTTGGGAACATAATGGGATCATCAACCTAAAGATGGTTATATTTCTATCCTAGGGTACAAAGTTCCTCTGATCTTTGAGGAGCCAATCAAAGTTCCTGGTAAACGTTTGAAGACATGTACACTGGAGTACCCCACTGGGGTTTTCACCCTAAAATATTAAACCCATTCCACCAACATGAAGTGTCCTCCCATGGCTTGTCCTGCAACTGAGGGGATCCCCCTCATGGCCACGTCTGTTATCACCATCCCTCCAGGCTCTCAGGTCATCATAGACTCCCAGATATCATATGAACTACCTGAACAGACTTCCTAGAGTTGTATTCCCCCCTTTGATAGGGCTTAACAAGCCTTACCTCTGTCCTGGAATTCTGGACGTCTCCCACAAGGATTCCATTCAATTACTAGTTGCCAACCTTACCGTGCTTCCTATGACTGTATTCAGGGGACAGGTTGTTGGTTACAGAAAGATGTTAAATTCCCCTGACGTCTTGTCCCTTCACCCTTTTGGAATGTTTTAAGACTTTAACCTACCCAAATATGAGCCTCAAGTCCTATCTCTGTTTACTGCCCAAGACTTCCCTCAGTTGCCCCCAGTACAACAGAAAGAGGAGCTTGAATTACTAGACCAATTCTCAGACATCTTTGCTAAAGATATCACCAATTATGGGCTGGCCAAAGGTGTAATTCATCAGATTGACACAGGAGATGCTCCCCCCTTTTGTGCCAAGCCATATTGCCGCAGCCAAGTGGAAGATGCACAGGTTTCTAAGGAGCTCAAACAACTGCTGGACGCTGGACTGCTAGCTCCCTCTCAAAGTCCCTAGGCTTCTCCTCTGCTCATCTTAAAGAAAAAGGATAAGGCCACCGGATTGTAATGAACTATTGGAGGTTGAATTCTCTAACCAAGAAAGATTTCTACCCCTTACCGCGCATTGATGACGCTCTTTGACGCCTTGGGGGTTCTAAGTTTTTCTTGGCCATGGATATGGCGTCTGGTTACTGAAAAGTTGACCTCTATCCTGAGGACTGTCAGAACGCTGCGCTCATCACGTCAGAAGGATTATTTGAGCCTACCTGCATGCTGCAAGGGCTCTGCAATGCCCCAGCAACTTTCCAGAGGGCCATAGATTCCATCCTGCGTGACTTGAAGTTGTTGTGTGTCTTAGTCTATCTAGATGATATAACAGTCTTCAGCGCAACTTTCACTGATCACCTAGCCCATCTTAAAGAGGTGTACATAAAGATCCAAGAGGCTGACCTCAAGCTAAAGCCCTCTAAGTGTGCTTTCTTCAAAGAACACCTTGAATTTCTGGGCCATGAAGTAACCCAAACGGGATTTGTCCAATGACCAAGAAGGTTGAAGCCATTGACAAAATGCTTCCGCCCACCAACCTACAAGAAGTACAGGTCTTTCTGGGCATGATGGGTTACTATAGGTAATTCATTCCTGATTTTGCTGATACTAGCAAACCCCTTGTCCAACTGTTGCGTAATGTTCCTTTCAAATGGACCGCCAGCCAACAACAAGCCTTCAAGACTCTAAAGCAGAAACTCAAAATAGCGCCCATTTTAGTGTATCCTGATTACGATAAGGAATTAATCCTATATACTGATGCTAGTGACCTTGCTATTAGGGCTATCTTGGCTCAGCTTAACAATTAAGGTGTAGACCACCCTGTAGCCTATACTTCCTGTGTGCTAAATAAGCATGAAAAGAATTATAGTGTTACAGAGAAGAAAGCCTTGCTATGTTGCATGTAGTCAAACAGTTCTGCCACTACGTGTATGGTACTCGTTTCACTGTTTTTACTGACCACGCTTTGCTCAAATGGTTACAGCAACTTAAGGAGCCTGAAGGACGCTTAGCCAGATGGGCCCTCTGCCTGCAAGGTATGACTTCACTGTGCTCCATTGCCCCGGGATTTAACATCAGAACGCTGATGGGTTGTTCCAAATGCCCATCCTTGCCCTACATACTGCTGAGGCAGACCGCCTGTACAAGCTAATTGGCTACCCCTCTTCCTGGGAAAGTGAGACAGAAGAAGTCAACTTGCCCTGTCCAAATTGTCTGAAGACACCCTCATACGCAATAACCAACTCTTCAAGAAGGTGCAGGGTTAATACCTGCCATATGTGCGCCCCAGTCTTTGCCTCTCCTTGGTGTCACAAGCTCATAAAGAAACTGGTCATTCAGGCATTGCCAAGACCTTTGACTGGCTTCAGAAGAATTACTTCTGGGAGAATCTTTGCCTGTTGATCCCAGATGTCATAGCTAGTTTCCATGACTGCAAACTATAGAGGCCCCAAGCTGCTTCTCACAAGTTCAAATTAGTTCCCCCTCAACACACTTTTCACACGGTTAGCATTGATACTGCAGGCCCTTTCCCCGCTCATGTTCTGGATGTTGCTTTATCCTGATTGCCGTCAACCACTTCAGCAAGTGGTTAGAAGCTCGCCCTACAAAAGACATCACTTCTAAGACTACTGCTGCCTTCCTGCTGCAGGATGTTTTCTACCGCCAGGCTGCCCTCAAGTGCTGTTGTCAGGCAACGGAACCAACTTCAATGCCAAACTTGTAACCTCTGTTGTTGAAGCTCTAGGAACTAACCAGTCTTTCTCTGCCCCTATAATCCTTCCACTAATGGGGCAGTTGAGTGTGCCAACTTGACACTGGTTTCTATCATGAGAAAACTTACTTACTCTGACACTGCCAATTGGGATCTATATTACCTGCTGCCCTCTTTGCCTATTATCTGAGAAGGCATCAGGTCACAGGGTACTCCCCCTTTGCCATGTTGTATGGGCGTGAAGCCACCACTCTGTTGCTCTTGGGGGTTCCCCTACTCTCCTCTGATAAGGCCATGAATCCTGACAACCACATCAAAGACTTAGTCAACCACATCATTGATATACAGGCCACTGCCTACACTTCTGCATACAAGACTAAGGTGCTCTAGCTCTCTCCTGACAATGCTGGGCGCTCCCCCTTGCCTGAGTTTGATGTTGATGACCATGTCCTGTACTACCAACACCGTGCGGGTGGGCGCACACATAAGCTGGACTCCCTATGGATTGTTCCTTTAGAGGTGACTTTCAAACAAGGGTCTGAGTACACTATAAAGCTCCTCTTCAGTGGTCGTCCTTTTGCTTGCGTACACGCCAAGTTCCTCTGCAAGTATTGCCCCCTAAGGCCAATCTAGAGGGGGGCAATGTTGTGAATAACAGCATTCACCATGTTTTGATTTCGCCTTTGGTGGGCCATTTTGAAGACAAATCTCTTGCTTTCACTTTCAACCCTCAAAATGAACTGGTTTCTGCATCAGGAAATATTATTGTTTGGTTTCCTGACTCTGCAGCAACTCACTTGCCCCACTCATGCTTGTGGCAAGTGATCCTATTGTACTGGTAGTGTTTTGTGGCATTCCTAACCACTATATAACCCATTTCCTATTTTACCAATAAAATTAAGTTCTATTCACATTTTTGTCTTTGTGTCTTCTATACTTCCGCGCCTCTCTCTAGCCACGCCTAGTAGAGATTATTCATCCAGGGCCGCAAGGTAAACACATTTGCCTTCCCTGTTGTCTAACCAAGACTTAGTACAAATCCAATCCTAAGGTTAGGATTCCCCGTTGTGTATCTGTGCCACGCCTCAGAACATGACAAGTATCCACCAAACTGGGCCCAGTGAGAACTTGATTGAACAAGATTCTAGAAGCAACCACAACTCTGCGCATCCACAAATTGACTTTTCTTCTATCTTTGAAAATGTCATTAAGTCCCAGTTAGAGACAAACCTTGACCAGGGGCAACTGCAGGTCACATTCCATGATGACTATCATAAGGGAATGTGCTTTTTTGCTATCAGTTGACATACAGGCACCAGTTAGGGTCTTCTTGGGAGGGGGCCACAGTTAGTATGGGCTTGCAGGGTTGCAGCCACAGTGGACTTTGCAAAACCCATTGCAGCCTCAATTTCCCCAAGGGACATAAGCATCCCTCACTTTTCAGCCATTTTGAGAACTATTTATGAAGTAATTAGCTTTCTTCTGCGTCTTTCAGGATGATTGGCTGGGGGTGGGATGTGTCTGTCTTGGGAACTGAACGTTGCTATCTGATTGGCTGTTTCTGGATTCTGGCTTACTTGGGTGGTGTGGGGTTCCTGGTTTCCAGTCCCCAAAGTGTGTCCTGGGTCATAGCCAGGGACTGTCTTGGAGGAGTTGTAGTTCCCCAGCAGTTGTGAGTGGATTGCTAGAAGCTTGTACTTAGCCTGCATAACTGCAAACTCTTCCAGCACTTTTCCAATTACTAGGCAAACATCCCCACCATGCACCTGTACTTCAGCGGGCGCTAAACCCTCTGTGGGCCTGTATCAGTCCTGTAACAACCTAGTAAAATAATTCCCTATAAACTCACTTACCCTATCTGTCATCTCAAGATGCCTAGTTAATCTCTCTCACTCCTCCTGGGAAGACTTACTAGTGGCAAATCTCCTACAACTTTGACAATAGGTATCTTCCTTGCCTTGACTAGGGTAAAAGATATGGAGTAGCCCACCCATAGGGCTTGTATTCTGATCACTGGAAAATTTGGGCAGTGGTTGTAATAGGCTTTTATTCACGTTCAGAAGGAAAATCCCCTTAGAAACCTTCTGATATATTGCCTGGGTATGGGAGAGAATATGTGTCTGCCAATACTTGAAGTCCTCCAATAATCTCTTGGACTCTTTGTACCTAGTCTTGGGCTCCTGCTCTCTTATCCTGGGCTCCTTTGTTCTGTTCCTGCTCTGGCTCCTTATCCTTAGATCTAGCTGCTTTATCTTGAGCTTCTGCACTTTTAGCTTGGTCTTCAGCTCCTTCTATAGTCCTTGTATCTTTGTAATCTACTTGATCCAGTCCCTAAAGAGTCTCAAATAGCTCCCCCTTTTATAGCTCCTTGTTTCAGTACAAAATTTCTCTCAGAACTCTTGTTTTACAAAGATTAAACTATCCCGTTTTTCTCCCTCTACAATATATTAAACTTAATAACTTACTTCAGCCAATGAAAGCCCTGATTTTTCTGCTTCTGCTCCTAATTTTTTAGGTTTTAACTCTTAAGTTAAAGCCCTTAAAACACTGATTAAATAAACTCTTGCTTGCAGCCAATCCTACACCTTAATTCAACTGTTTTCCAAACAGTTTACCCAAATGACCTGCTCTTGACTATGATTCAAAATCAAAGCTGTCTTGCTCCAGGTAAATAACTGCTCCGCGTTTTGAACTGTTTTGCTGTGATTCCCGTCACATTTCTCTGGCAAATCTTGAGCGCTTCTGCCTTTGTTTTACATAAGGGAATTTTGAACCATCAATTTTACAACATTTCTATGTATTTCCCTGCATTTTTTCAACGTTTTGTACCTTCAAACTTGCCTGTTGCTTGCCTTTCATCTCTCCTAGTTGTTCTTGGAAATTTTTTCTCATTTGCCTTCACAGTTTCTCTGTTCTGTTTCCGGTCACTTTCTGGCTCCTTTTCATTCAATTAACTCTAAATAAAAATACAGTTTTAAAACACTGTAAGTTATTTTTTCTCCTATTTCTTTCTACCCATATAATATTTTTAATTCTTTTATATCATATCTAGGCAGTATTTAATCATTCTTTAGCTGCTTCTTTTCTTATTATTTCCTCCCCTAAGAAACCAAACCCAGCATTTTAGCTCCTGTATCCAGTCTGGCTAGTACTTCTGAGCCATCTCCTAGCTCCATAGCTAGTCCTAAACTATCATCTTCTGGTCCTTCAGCCAGTTCTTTAACCCCATCTTACAGCTCTTCTGCTTAACCAGCAATCAGTCCATCTTAGTCATCTAACATCTCATTCCAGTCTCCAAACAGCCTATTCCAGTCTTCAAACAGCTCATTTCAAACATAGCCCTTCAGCTACTCCTGCATCCTGATCTTTAGGTCCTTTGGCTGCTCCTGTATCATGATCCGCTACTCCTGCATCATGATCTTCCAATCCTTTAACTTTCCTGTATCATGATCAGCTACTCCTGCATCATCTTTTTTAAACTTCAACCTGAACCAACAGTTCCTCAACTAGTTTTCACTGTGATCATACAGTCCTTCTTACTAGTCTTCTCTGCTTATCCCATACTCTGAACCACCTTGGTTCTTTATCTTAGTCCCTGTTACCAGAACCTGTAGATCCAGGCATGAGTCTACATTGAACTGGAGTTTGACTTGTCCCTCACAAGAGGTATTCAACTTAGGCCATTCAAGCATAGATCATCAATGTCTATGCTGTTGTTTTTACTCACTCAGGTGATTAATCCTGAGCTTTCAGCCGCAAAGTAATAAGCTTTACTTCCCAGAGGCCTTATCACACCAAGTTCTGCAGCTGCTTCACCAAGCAACCACCTTGGTGTCACCTCTAAGCAAATCTATACCCTCCAATGCTTACTCTTGGTTTTCACAAGCTCACATAGGGGCATAGACAAGGAGAACCTACCAGCCTGTTAGGTAGGATGCTTGCTCACAGACCTCCTGTAAGCGTATCAGGGTATGTAGAGCCATCTGAGCTCTCCCCCTCCCTGGCAGCCTGCGCTACCTGCCAGGGGTCCAAAACTTACAGTCCTGGTAGCCAATTTATCTACCATGCTGGCACACTCTTCCACCCTGGCAGCCCACGTTACCTGCCAGGGTCTAAACATCTTCCAGCCTGACTAGCACACACTATCCATCAGGCTGGACTGCTCCCCACCCCAAGCAGCTAAAGTTCCCTGCTGAGCTATCTCATTCCTCACCCCTAGCAGCAAAAGTTCCCTGCTGGGTGAGGATCTCTAGCCCACAGCAGCTAATATCTCCTGCTGGGTGGAGAAACCCTCTGCCCCTAGTAGTCTTTTCACCTACTAGCTAGGCCTTATCTTCCCTAGTAGCTATCATTCCCTACTAGGCCTCTACCTGTAACAAACCAACAACACATTGACAATCTTCAGCATGGTGTCTTTATTTGAAGCCAAATTAACCCTTGCCTGCAAAACTGTTTACATGTGGACCATCACAAGCCCCTTTTGGGGAAACTACAAGGAATGCACCAATTACAATCCCCTCTGATTACTTCTTTTTTCCCTTGGGAGCATTCTTTTCACTCAAAGTACCATAATCATGGAACTGCAATAATAATTTATAATAGGATATAAATATGACATTGTCTGAAATAGAGGACAGGCAGCGGGGGATAGTAGCACCAATCACAGGGTCATAGGGCAAATCAGATCCATCATCCAACTCATTGGCCAGCCAATTGATCAGAACCAGAACACTTACTACAAGCCTGTGCATCCACTGCTGTGCAGTATGGAAGTCTATGAAGATACTGTGGAGCCCAAGTAGGCAACAGACCTCAGTCAATAAGAGGTATGGGTCACATTGTAGAAGGTCAAGCATGATGGGATACACCTCCTTGATCTGAGAGTCAACCTGCTTCTTTGGCTTCTTGCCCAGCTTTTCACCACCTCCCTTCAAAAGGGCTTGGAACTCACACTTAATCACTGCCTTGGTAAATTGAAGCCAATTGGCAATTTTGGAAAAACTTACACCACTTTGCTTGAGGCTCACAATCTCCCCTATCACCTCAATGATTATAATTCAACGTTTTTGGCGGGCTTGAGGAATAAGGATACCTGGATTGGGCAGGGCAATATTTGATTGACCTGAATTCTCAAGCAATGGTTGGATTGGTTTGGAGGGGGATACAGTTTCCAAGTCTCCAAAATGTGGCACAGGCGCAGGTTGGGCCTGGTCTTGGGGAGCACCATATTGGCTATCAGAAAATTTATCTGTGGATGGGCCAGGTGACACATACAACTCAGTCTCCCAAAACTTGCATTAATTTAGGTATACATAGTAAACACAGTGATTGCGCTCCTTAGCTCAGCAGCCTGAGCTTGGAGTAGATTCTGGTACTGCTCCTTAACAACATCAAAGCTATCTTAACTTGAAAGCTCATTATAAACTAAAAGAAAAGTACTTATAGGAAATTGATTTTATTTAAATGAGTGCTCCTGTCAGGGACCCACTTTGCAGGGAATAAACTTCCCAGCTGATGGGCCAAGGCCCCTACATTTAATCCTGCTATGACCAAATCAATATGAACCGTGATCATTGCAAGATGCCCAAGTTGTCCTAGATAGGCAAACCTTCCAAACATAGAACTGAATTGCCCTAGTAGATAGTAGCCCACCACATACGTCAAGAGGTAAAAGGAGGCGTAAGGTCTAACCAGAGTGGGTTCAGTAGGTGGGGGAGCAAATGAACAACCATAGTGAAATTTACGTCCCCAATGTCCAGAAGGATATTTGAACCATCCATTGGCAAGGGATTCCTTCTGGTGGGAATCATCTGGGGAAGAATTATACCAGTCTGTTGTTGGAGTTGAATTTTCCAAGGTGAACACCTTGGACAAGAAGTAGGCTAGAAACCAAGATAGGAAGAGAATTCCTCTCATGGCTTCAGAAAAGGAGTGTTATCAAAAGTGGATGAGTAGCTAGAAGAGTAATAGTCTTTATTGTTGGAACAATTGAAATGAAGTAAGAAAAGGTCACTTATATAGCCTTATAATAAGGCTGAAATATTTGAGTGGATGTTTGGGATAATAGAGGAGATTTTCATGAGTTTATCATATAGGGCTTACCAGTTTCAAGTATGAGATACAGTGGTTTGTAATGATAGGCATAACCAGTTGATGGCAGAACTGAAACCATGAGGATCTTAACAAGTAAAAGCTAAATAAGTGGAATGAAGCCCGCTGATCGTATATCCTACTATACAGAGTCTGTTGCAAATATAGAGAGAGTGGGTCAATACTTAAACAATTGGCCTCAAGCAGCCAATCAGAATCAAAGCGTTTGGTGACGTTATTACTCTTGCTATTAACCTTTCTGCTTTCAAAGTGGTTTTTGAATTTGAAATCAGATTGAATAGGTGGTTAATAAATAGGTAATTTAAAGGAATTACCTGGTTTTATGTTTCTGTTCTCTTCCTGATTAGAGTCCTGGGCTTGATCCTTGGTGTGGGAAGAACTGAAAGGTTCAAAATTGTTGAAAATGTTGTTTTTTGCTGTTTCTGAATTAATACTTAATGATTCTTCAGTAACATTTAGAAAGGAGTCAGGAAAAGGGTTCCTGACAGCTCTTTTTGAGACATTTTACCTGACATAAATAGCCAAATTTAGAAGCACATGCATTGAAAATAATACTATAGTTCAATAAATAGATTTAGTTGATTCACTAATGAAATCCACTATTTCCAATTTGAATTCCAAAAATAATCAATATTTTCAAAAAATGAGTTGTTTTGTGTCTGAGTTCATCACTTTTGTGACTAAATCTCACGTAATCTCTGTTTGTACTATATTTTTCACAAACTCATAATCAAATTTGATGTAGAATGCTTCAGGAAGTGACTGGTTTGTGTGTGTTATGAATTTGAGTTCTATGAATTTGCTATCTCATTTTCAGAATTCAGTATTTGACTCTATTTTTTTGTATGATTGACTATTTTTGTTTTACAGTCCTAGATAAATAAAATTTTTATTGAGTAAATTAACCTTAAACTGGTTCCAGTTGAAATTTGTTTTGTTACTGAGCCCATGCGTTCTAAACTGACTAAAATATGTTTATCTCAATAGGTTTGAAAAATGCTGTACTATATATTTCCAATATCACAATAAAGATAATTATCTAGTTTCCAAATATTTTACCCCTTGTAACTTTGCTAAAACATAACAGTTAAAACACTGGTGGCAGAATTAGGTTCTATATCCTATCTTTCCCTTCAAAATCCTGCCTGTTATCTGTATTTGCTGCTGTCAACAAATATAAAAAAGAATCATATCTGGCCTTCCCATGGAATGGACGCCCTACACACCAGGAACCAAAATACCAGAATAATTTTTACTTTACCAAAACATGGTAATTCTGGTACCTGCCTTCAATGTCCTATCAATGTAAGGGTTCTTCCAAGTGCACAGCACCACGCCTCAAGTGACAAAAACAGTATCATGTCCACTCATGTAGCCCAGCAATTTTGCAGCGCTACCTTGGGGTTATTTGCAGGAGCCAATTAAGACAAAACCACAGCATGGATACAGTTTGCCCAGAAAAAGCTGGTGCAAATGAAATGCCCAACACGTTTTTGGATTGCAGAGATCCCCATTTGTTTGACTCATGACACAGGAACATGGTGCAAAAAGTGGTACAAGGATTACACCAAGAAATACTGGGACACCTTTAACTGGGACTTCTTGGAAATATTTGTGATGAAGGACACTGCTCTCATGATCATACATCAAGTAAAGAGCCTGACCCAGACTGACGCAGTAAAAGAGCTTACCTGCACATACAAGGAGCTCTGCCTACAGGCACCTTCAGACATGGTATTTGACAATCCAGCTACGCACCTCATGTACTACAACACACTCAAGTTGCATGCAGTGAGACCCGTGAACCTGGACCAAGTAACTAATCTTCAGAGCCTGTACCGTGAGGAAGAGAAATCAGAGCAAACATCTAATGCACTTCACAAGGCACAAAACAGAAAAAGGGAGAGACCCAAAGACTCCCACCTGCAAGGATGCTATAGTTGCCCCTGCCTAGCAACAACAGCAGTACAGACAATTAACTCTTGGGTTCAAATGGCCACAGTAAAAGAGATAATGGTCAATCAACCCGCACACACTTTAGAGTCACCACTACCCAGGGCAACCAGACAAGGGAAAAGCCCAGGAAGAGCAGTAAGCAAGCCAAGCTCTCCCTGCCAAACTTCTGCCTTGCCTAACAACAAATACCACCCTGAAGACATAGATCAATGCCCAATGATCCAGGTCCTCTTGGGGCACACAGTAATTTTCATCATTCCAGACATCCCAATAAACTGATGTTCTATCATTTCTGCTTTCACAGTTACACTGGCTCAGCGCTCCTGGACTCAGGCGCAGATTGCAGGCTTGTCAATATTAGCTTTGTGAACAAGTTCAAATTAGCCACTAACCCTTTGCAGATCAAGAACATGGTTTTAGCTGATGAAAATCACATTGCTGTGACACAAGAGACTGCCCCTGTGATAGTCAACATGGAAGCAGCTATTCAGAAAAGGGCTGATTTGGCCACAATAAAGACTCTATGCTTAAAGTTGGAGAAGTATAATGTCTTTAGGGTAGGTAAATGCCTAGTAGGTAACAAAGTACTAATAGAGGTGGATAATTTAACAGTCTAGTAGGTAGCACGTGACTACTAGAATGCTGGGTGTTATCAGAACCTAATAGTTAACATGATCTACTAGGGGAGGATAAGGTCGCCACTCAGTAGGTAACAAGAGAATACTGGAGTGTTGGTTGGTGTCTAAACCTAATAGGTAGCAAGGGCTACTAGGGGGAAAAGGTGATGCAACCTATTAGGTAACTAAGGACTGTTAGGGAAGAGAGGAGCTGATGTAGCTCTACAATCCCTTGGCTACTTGCAGGAGGTCTTCAAGTGGGGGCCTTAACTAAAAGACTGACAAGGTGTCCTTGTATGCGTCTTCTTTGATGCTTTGTGGAGGTCTTGAAGCCACCAGAAGGACATGGATATGCCCAGAGATGTTAACAGAATAGCTGCTCAGGGAAGCAGCTACAGAACTTGATAATGAATAGTTTTCTGGTAAGTAAAGTTGGTTACTTTGCAACTGAAAGCTCAGGATTAACCACTTGAGTGAGTAAAGAAAACTGCACAGACATAAAGATTGTCTGTGATTGAATGTCCCAAGTTTTGGTAACTTACAGGGGTCCAGTCCAACAATAGTGTTCTTGTAGACTTATTGCCTGAGTCTGAGATATCAGTAACAGGGACTGTAGTGAGGATTAAACCTTGGTGGTTCACAGTGAGAATGGAACCTTGATGTTTCATGGATCTAGACTAGCAGAAGGTCTGGAAGATCATGGAGCAGGACTAGCTGAATGACTAGAAGATCATGGAGCAGTACTATCTGAAGGACAGGAATATCATGGAGAAGGACTAGCTGAAGGACTAGAAGATCATGGAAAAAGACTAGCTGAGGGACTTTAAGTAGGCTAAGAAAAACAAGCAGAAGCGGAGGAAAAAGCAGGAATAATAGGCTTGGATAGTTGAAAATAATTTTGATGAAAATAAATAAGCAGATAAATAATTAAGGAAAACCTGCTAAAAAACAATAAAAGATTAAGATAAATAATATAAAGAGACAAAAAACAGGAAATAGTTCACAGAAAATATACTGTGAACTTATAATAGATTGATTGAGTAAGAAGAAGTCAGAGCAGACAGAAACAGAACAAAGAAACTCTAAGGGCAAAGGATGGAGTTTTGCCAAAATCATTAAGAGGAGCAAGAAACAAGCAGCATGTGGTTTCAAACTGGTGAAAAGTGAAAGAAAATGTGGGAAAATGCGGAAAATTGTTGAAGAAATTAAAAAGATTAAAAATCCCTTAAGTAAAACATAAGTGGAAGCGCTTGAGTTTGCCCAAAGAAACATGACAGGAATTACAACAAAATCCTTCAAAACGCAGAGCAAGTGTTTATCTGGAGCAAGACAACACCAGGTTTGAACCAAGGTCAAGAGCAAGTCATTCAGGTAAACACTTTGGCAAAACAGATCAATACAGATGAATTATTGGCTGCAGGTTGAAGCTTGTTTGATCAAGGTTTTAAAGGCTTTAACTGAAGAGTTTAAGCCTAAAAAATGAGAGAATAAACAAGAAAAAGCTAGTTTTTAGTTGGGTGAAGTAATTAACAAAGACTAATATATGATAGAGAAAAAGAAACTGGATAGTTTAAGCCTGGAAAAACAAAGTTCTGAGAAGGAAAAGGAACTGAAACAAGGAGCTATAAAAGGGGAGCAGTCTGAGGCATTTTAATGATTGGAAACAGTGTATAACAAAGGCCACAAAGACAAAGCAGAGAGCTGGAGACCAAGATAAAGGTGCAGGAGCCTAGGATAAAGAGAAGGAGTCCAATACTAAGGTGCAGGAGCTCAAGACCAAGTACAAAGAGTCCAAGAGATTGTTGGAGGACTCCAAGTACTAGCACAAATCAAGTGTTTCCCATACCACTGGGGCATATACCAGAAGGTTTCTAAGGGGATCTTAATTCTTAAGCAAATAAAAGTCCATTTAAACTCCTGCCCATATTTCTAAGTAGTACAATTAGTCCCTATGAGTGAATTGCCCAACATCTTCTACCCTAGCCAAGGGGAGGAAGATACCTACTGTCAAAGCTATTAAAGGATTGCCACTAGTAAAACTTCCTAGGAGGAGTGAGAAAGGTTAACTAGACACCTTGAAATGAAAGATAGGGGCAGGGAATTTATTGAGAATAAGTTTACTAGGCTCTTAAAAGATTGGTACAGGCCCACAGAGTGTCTGGCTCTAGCTGAAGTCCAAGTGCATGAAGGAGATATCTGCCTATTCATAGGGAAAGTATTGGAAGATTTTGCTATAATGCAAGCCAAGTATAAACTTCAAGCAAGCCACATACCTCTACTAGAGAATGACTACTTCTTCCAGTTGGTCCCTGATTATAAACCAGGACACATAATGGGGACTGATGAACAGGAATCCCACAGCCCCATTCTTTATTGCCCTATAGAATCTACACTTCACCATACAAGAACCCGGCATTAACTTTCCCAGATTTGTCATCATACTTGGCTTAAGTGGCTACAAAAAAATAGCCCCTATGTGGATTAGGTCACATCTGTATTAACTATCAAGTGCAAAGGGGTTAACCACCAGATCTACCCTGACTCTGTGGGCTAACTCTATCAGAACACATCTTTGTATGTATCACAGAGACTCTTGAAAAAAGACAATCTCAAGGCAATTAATTGGGACTCATGCCAGTACAAGGTCATAAACTTCAAAGAGCACCAGGATAATACCACACCCCAGGATCAGGAAATTGTAGCCTAGCATCCAGAAACCTTCAAAGAAGAACTGTCAGTGCTATCCCCAGAAAAACACATACAATACTATCCAACTGTGAAGGATCCAGGTACAACCAGTCCAACTTACCATTATACTGCCCTTGCTGACTCTTGTTGCCAGAACCTTTCTTTGAAAAAGCTTCAATGAGCTTTGCCTCCAGGGAGGCAATTTTATGGGACAGCACTTTGTTGTCATCCTGCCATCTAGCCAATATCTCAACTCTCTTTTCCTCTCTTGCTCTTAGTGCCTCAATCTCATGGTTTTCCTTGACTTTCACCTGCTATAAAATTTTGTCAAATCCTACTAACAAGTTCCACAAATCCCACACATAGATTTTATTTCCTTAGACAGGGGTTCCTTCTTTGGAAAAGTAATCAGAATATAATTCTTCAAACACCGCTTTGACTTCTACCAAAAATTCATGGGGTAAAGTCTTTGTCATCTCCAGACTTCCCTAAGCTTCTCAAGAGAAATTTTAGGAACTTCTTTCCTGGAAGCAGCTGTTTTCACACAAAGTACTCCAAATTTTGCTCTTTTGAATGATAGCAAAGAAGACATAATAATTGAAAAAGTAATTGAGGAGAAAGCGTCAAAATCAACAATATATCTTTATTAAAATTTAGATGTTTTTGCTTATATATCATTTGGGGCATATTCAGCTGAAAACCCCTCTGGTTCCTGAATCAACCTTTGATTCATGTCACATGATCTATGACATACATGTCAACCAAACCCAGATCTTTACCCAAAAGATCCCAACATTTTTCAATCTATGAGAATTAACCTACAATGAGAAGGAATCATATGACCCCTTTTGTCTCAATGTATTGATTTGGCATGGAGCTTCTTCAGCTCTAGGCAAAAAAACCCTGTGGAATATACACATCCCAAAACAGAGCTATTGATGTTCAAACTGGGAATAAGCTGATCAAACCTGAATGCCCACATGCCTTTGAATGTATTCAGTTTTTGTTGTTTAATTGGCGCCCTGTCAATGAACTAATTATCCTACGCAATTAATCAACTCAATTCAAAGACAACAAGTTGTTACTTGACACATTCAATTTCATTTTGGCCCAATGATTAAATCCTTATTTATCACGTCCACGGGTCTATTTAATTAACCTTCAGAGTTAATTAAAACGTTTGCAAGACACCTAGTCCCCAAGATTGACTTGGCCAATCTTGCCTCAATTTTTCTAGTTAGTACAGCCTAACTAACAACCCATATTATAACCTTTTATTAAACATAGATACCCAGTTTACAGGAATCTTTATAGGAAGAATTCCTGTCAAACCTATCTATATGAAATAAACAACAAAAACAGAACATCTTTATAACTTTGTAGTATTTATTTGTCTAAATACTCATAAGTGACTGCTGTACAGTCACAAGGACACATGTTTTAAGACTTTTGCCAGAGATACACGGAGGTTCTTCAAAGATCAAGGGGACCTCATATCCTAGGAGAAACAGATAGCCATCTCAAAGGTTGAAAATTCCATTGTACTCTTGGAGGAACTGAGTGCCCATCAAAAGGATATAGCTTTTGTTCTCTAGAACAACAGCAGGGGAGGCAATGAGGAGTTTCCCAAACCTCATTAGAAGAGCAGAGTAAGCGCCAATAGCTCTGGTCTGTGCCATACCAGCAGTCCTGTAATATTGAGTGTAGCTGAGATAAGGAGCCAATTTGAGATTCTTTATCAACTTAGACAACACAACATTGACAGGAGAACCTTTGTTTATAATGGCCTTAATCTTACATTTCTGGATTGATACTTCTACCTGGGTGGTATCTTTTCCAAAGGTTAGTAAGACGTCAGGACAACCTGTGCTGCTTCCTGTTTCTTTTCCCACTTTGCTAACATGCACTTCAAGGCAGGAATTTCTTTGTATACAGTTTGTAAAGAGAGAGATACAGTAACATTTTGGAAGAGGGCCTCTACTAGCTCATCAGATTCTTCCAAGGAGTCCACTAGGACAGGGGGTTAATGAGCTTGAGCTAGGTAAGGGCAAGTCACCATGGCCTTAGCTTCAGAGGAGGTGGGCGAGTTATAATTGTGGTTCTCCCTGAGCAAAGTTTATATGGAACAGATATAGTTTCAGGAACTGCCATAACAAAGTAAACATAGCTATCATATTCATCATAGTCAGAATCTTCATGTTCAGAATTGCTTGAGATATTATGAAATAGATGGAGGATAGTTGGGTCAGCAGAAGGAGGCTACTATTAATCAGAGGGGGGATCAGGAGGAGACATGGGGGATTGTTCAGCAGAGAGCATCTCTACCTCTAAGCTAACATCTCTTTTACTGTCTGTTCCTTAGGATCACATCCTTCTACATGTGAGTTAGTGGATGACCTCAAGTGGTGCCCTTTCTGGCCACAGTTGTGACAACCTTGTTGCTTGGGTTGTCTATTGGAGCCAAGAGTCATGATGCAAGGGGTATAAGAGGTAGTGCCAGAGTTATTGGCCTTACTTTTGCAAACCATGGTCCCATCATGTGTCAAATGCATATCTCATAGAAGAATTTTATACTCTTCATAGAGTTGAGAGACGCTTTTTGTGCCTTAAAATGTAAACATATGAGTTGGTTTACTTTAAGGGTGTTAGAGCAGGCGGTGTAAGCCTCTTGAGGAGTCAACTGGTGACTAGTAATGAGTTGTTGACCTTCAATGTAGAAGCAGTCAGAAAACTCATCCAATGTTTCATTTGGTTTAAATGCAATATGCATGAAGGCATCCTTCTTAATCTCTAGGCTGAGGTTGCAGCCAAAATCCTCAACAAGGAGATGCTTCATATCCTCTCAGGTGACTATTGTGGGAGCTTGGGGACTACCACCTCTTGGAAAGTGGGATGTCAACAGGTAAGGATATGCTCCTTTTTGAGGTTGTTGGTAGCCATCAGCATGGCTGTTTCATAGATGGTCAGGAAAGCAGCAATAGTGGAGGTCTTGGGGTCAAAGATTTGCTTGAAGGTAGAATTATAATTTGGTTCAATGGATGAGGATATAGATAGACTATTATTACCCTGGTTGAAAACATTGACATGCGGGTTCCCTTCAAACTCAGATTTGGCAGCAGGTTGTTTAGCTGGCAACTGTGGTAAGTTTGACTCCCTTGTGATTGACTCCCTGGTACTTGACAAAGTGTCAAGTACCAGGGAGTTGAGTGCCGCATAAGTGAATCTATTAGTATTTTTGGCTTAACTGATTTTAAGCTAATTTTTACTAGTAGATTAGGGTTTTAAAACCAAAAAACCAAGTTTAAATTCACTCAAATTTGACTCTGTTTTATAATTCAGTTATCTAAAATACCAATGTAAGGAGCAATTTATAAGTAAATTTACTAATAGAAATGAAAAAACCTGTGTTTGACACTCTAAAACAAAAAAGTGACCAGTTTGACACTTTTTAAGCCAAATGTTAATTTTATTAATAAAATACATATGCACTTATATAAAATTTGTTATTGACTATTATATTTTTATTATTAGTGCCCATAGTTGTCAATTAGGCTCCCAAGAACCACTATACTAGATTATGTGGTATAGACATTAATCAAGTAACCCCCTTGTTTTACATTATGTCATTCCCGGGTTTGTGGATTAAGTGGTGCCACATAAATTAAGCCCAATTTATTAAGAGATTTCATATGTAATTTATAAAAAACAGAAACTTACACCTTCTTTGTTTGACTCTATCCACTTTCCACACAATTGGTTTTAGATTTAACTAATCAAAGGCTTGGAATTAAGGCTAAATTAATAAATGACACACTGTGAACGCCACTTAACACTCATACACTCAACACTTTAACTTGGGAATTAGTACAGAGAGCTTCTTAACGTTTTAACCAACACTGTGGTAAATAATTTATTACCAGCTCCTCACAACATACCCTAATCACTAATAAAACACCTTCCTACTCATTTACTTTTTTAACTTATGTTGCATTTTTTATTTTTGAGCATATGAAACTGCCTTGCTTTTGGGTTAACTTTCAAACCTGTTTTAAATTTAAGCAAGTTTTATATGTAAAAAACATAGTGAATTTTTTACTGCTCAACTCTGGCAGACTTGCCAGTGAGAATTTAGCTTTTCCTAGCTGATCAGCAGTGCCAAACTCAACACTTTACTATGTTTTGAATTTTTAACTCCCAATAAAAAAGAATTCCACATAATATTTTTTTTGCAATTATAATCTACTGCTCTTCCTGCTACTCTCCATATAATTTCCATACATAATTTTTTTGATTTTCAATTATACTTTTACATTGATTTAGCACTAAGATGTTATGCTAACCCTAAAATCTTAGATGATTCATCATAAATTCACTTATTTTCTATGTTTATCCTTTATATCTATAATTTGAGCTTCTATTTTGCTTTTATTTACTTTATTATGTTTTTTTTATTGATAAATAAAACTTTATTTGCGTACTTTTTACTTAAATTTTGTTTTGCTTTACCTCTTTGTGTTTTATATCTTTCATACTGTTTTATTTATAAAACTAAACTTTCTTTTTAGCCAAGATCATCCAAATCCAACAAGCCTACCAAGCGCCAAGCCTCTAAGGGATCCAAGGAACCAGCCATTACCCCCAAGCGTGTCAAGAAGCCTGAAAAGTCTCCAACACCATCTCCCCTAACCCCATCTCCTCCTACTCCATCCTTTCCCCCCTCTATCCTCATTTTCAACTTTCCCCTAAGTCCTCAAATAAAAGTGATGACGCTCTCACTGATTACTTATTTTACGAGTCAGAGGCCAACTCCAAGCCCACTAAGGAGCGCCATATCAAGAAGCTAAAGGCTGCCAAGGAGCCCACCTCTTCTTCTGGAAAGAAAAAGGAGGCATCCAAGCAGGCCTTGAAGAACCCTTCCCCTCTCCCTCCTGATGGCTCTTCCCCCTCCCTCATCTGACCCCAAGATGAGCCTGAGGAGTACTTCAATAAGTTCAAAGCTTCTGGTTACATGGCTTGGGATCCACTGGCCATCCACAACATCTGCAATGTGGATAGAGAGTTTAAAGTCCCCAAGCGCTTCCCTGTTACTTCCCAATCATATCTGTAAAGAGCGGCCCAGGTCACGTTGCAGATAATATCATTTTCAATTGTAATAATCAAAATTGGCAAACCAAAAGCAAACACTTTGCATGCAAGGATTTGACTTGCAGAGCCCAGATGAACACCAAGGGTTAGGAGCGTGTTATTGCTGAGAAGGGACACCTGTAAGCTCCACAATTACCTGATCACTCAGATACTGAAGTGGTACCTTGTCTAAGTAATCCCCACTCCTGCCAACATCTGCGCTTCAGATCTGGCCACCAAGGTCCTTCAACACCTGCAGCCAAACAATATTAAGTTGGTGCCCACCCAGGGGCAACTTGTTAAGTTCATCAGTAACAAGAGAATTACTGCCAATCCCCCTCCTCCCAAGGCCTCAGATGTTCTCTCTGAGCTTACACTCATATACAAGCTCAAGCAGCTTCCAAGTGGGGAGCGCTTCCTCCTTCACAACATGGGCCTGGCAGCAAAGACTGCATAATCTGCTACCACCACTCAGAAGAACCAGCTGGAGTTAAAAAGGGCTTCAACCTGGCTAGTTGATGGTACCTTTGCCACTTGCCCCTGAATGTTCAAACAGCTCTGGATGATTCATGCCCAGATTGACATCCAGGTGACTCCAATTGCTTTCTTCCTCCTCCCTGGCGCCACCAAGGCCATTTACACCCGTGTGTTCTTCATCCTCTGCAGAGCACTTTCCCTCCTTCCCCCAAATAACAACAATGATGGCAAGAAGGCCTCCCACACCCGCGCCAACCCTCCTGCCACTAACAAGGACTAGGCCACCCTGGACTCAGAGGAAGGGGGAGGCTAAGAGCTCTTGGGCCTCACATGAGCATTATGGACTTTGAGCCTGCTCAGTTCAATGCATTTGAGCAGATGTTTAGCAGGGAGGTGCAGGGGTGCCACTTCCACTTCTGCCAAGCAGTTGCTTGCAACGTACAGACCCACTCTAAGCTTAGTAGGTTGAGCCAGAGGGACACTTTGGACACCTGCAAATTTGTGCTGGCACAATTCAGTACCTTGGTTTTTTAAAGCCATAGCACACTGCACAGAGGTTTGAGGTTCTCTCAAATGATTCTTAAATAGCAAAGCACCAGGAGTTCAAGTCTTTTCTTGAGTACTTAAAGCCCCAGTGGATTGGGAAGGTTGTCACGCAAAGGCGAGGTAAGACCAGAGCCAAGGCCAGTTGGAATGTGTACTGGGCGGCAGTGAATGGTGAGCTCAGAACCACTTTGACGCTAGAGGCATATCACAAGCATCTCAAGGCCAACTTTGGGCTTCACCCAAAGTTTAACAAGTTCTTCTCCCTTCTGCAGCATAAGCAGGAGAAAACTATCTCCAAGCTGCATGACTTGGCCAACTGCATCCCCCCACCAAGCCTACAATCCGCTCCACCCTCTTCACCCAGGCCATCTAAAAGTGTGGCTAAGCACAAATACAAGGCCTCTAAGCTTAAGCATCATCTTGAGCTTATTGCCACTGCCCTCCTGGAAGGGGCTAAATAAAAAGGGGAAGAAGGGCAAATAGTAAACTTGCTTGCTTGCCTCTATGGTTTTAACTTTTAACTTTTTTAACATTAATTTTTACTTATTAGTTTTGATCATTTAGTTTTTAGTTTTAATTTTTAAATTTTTTGAGTTAATTAGATATTACTGATTATTTTATGTGTATATGATGAGTTTGAGATGAATAGCTATAGTTGAAAGTGATTGAAATATCTTAATTTTTGTTAATTTCCTAATAAAACATATAATATTCACAGTTGTTCTTATATGAACTGTCAATATTTCTGGTTCTTGAAGAAGAAGAGTGATTGTTTTATTTAGGTGAGTTAATCATGTTGGGATGGGATATCTGTATGAAGACAGATGTGCTTCTATTGGTGTAGATATGTATGACAACAGGCTGTGTTCCTTTGTTGGTTGATCCAATTGAAGTGGAAGTCCTGTGGTCCTTTGAAGATGCAACACCGTCTGTGGTGGTTTTGGCAGAGTTTGCAAGTATCAATAATTTGCTCTTATTGTACTTTGACACCGCTACTATTTGGACTAGTAGGGATGTTGATAGGTATTAATTTTTCTGCCTTCCAAGTGATCTTAGAAGGCCCCTTTATAGTTGACAGCTAGCGGCCAAACTGGCGTCTAGCTGTGGACAACTCTTACTAGCTAGCCTATCATCCCCAAGCTACTAGTTTCATCCCCTAGAGTTGGATCCCAAAACCCAAATAATGGTTTTGGATGAGGTAATATTCTAGGCTGCTGATTTCTCCTCTTCAGCCCAGATATTCCTTGACTTAGTTACAGCAACTAAGTTGATACCCAATTTGGCTGACCTGCCCTTGTGCTCAGTGTAATGCGCAATGTTTGCACAGGCGGTCTTCTGTCTCAACTCTTGGTGAAAAGGATGTTGTAATTCCCCAATCTGTCTCAGGGTTGGGTCGCGTCCCTATTCAGAATCCGGAATCCTTAGCATCTAATTATAAAAGCTTCTGGATTGGCCTGGTGACCTCGAGACCCGGAATGTCTCAGGTATCTTCTGAGTTGAAAACTATATCAACCTTATTATAGTTTCTCCGTATTCAGAATACTGTGTCACTTTGGCTGTGTGTGTCCAAAATCAATACAGCTTCAGTAATAGGGATATGGATCAGTCAATCCTAATGAATCAGATTTCCTGACATGAACTATCAAATAAAGATTTATATTTCTTCATATTCTGCATAACTTTTATTGTTATGTTTTTATTTATTTTTGTTTCATTGGAGTTTTAATTTTTATGGTAATAAAAAATATTTTTATAATAAAGAATGTAAATTGCATATAAAATAAGAAATAGTTGCTCATTTCTCCTTTTTTATTTTCCAGGTACTGTTTTTATTACAGTTTTGAGCTCTCTGGGGTCACTTTAGTATATCATAGTTTTTATAGCTTAATTTTTTATATTAAAAGTTTTAGAATATCAAGATCTTTTAATTGAAAAGTGTCAATTTTCAGTTGTTGATCAGGAAAAATGCTGAATTCTCACTTACTATAGTGTCAAGCACCAGGGAGTTGATCACCAGGGGGTCAATTTTACACAGTTGCTGTCTATCCTACAGAAGACGGAGACTCTCCTCTAGTGTACTCTAGGACTGAAGTTGTTATGGCCTCAATGTCTCTGAGCTATGGACACAAGTAGCTTTGATCTTATATAATTCAAATCTATGGACTGCTAATGTACCCGCAACTCTTTGACTTGAGTGAACATGGCAGTGACCTGGGAATATCAATGGGAAACATTTAATTTATGGTCTTAGATGGCAGGAAAGATTCCACATCTTACTTTCTAAATTGTCTTTACTATCATGCAATGTTGTTGGTCATTGTTAGGTTATCCAGAGCAAGGGCAAACATATGATGGTTTAGTCCTTCTAAACCTGGGCCGCACCCATGATTGTCAAGGGGAAGGTGCCTCATCTGTTTCTTCTTTGCCATTACAGCTTGCTTCAGGAAGAGGAGTTGCATCTTGATCTGAGAGGTTTTGATGTAGGTAAGCTTAATATCACCTTGTGGGGTAGCCACCTGATCTGTCAAGATGATGATAGAGGTCCAATACAGGTTCAGCAGTTGATTGATCTGAGCAGAAGCCTGACAGCAGGTGGTTGCCACAAGCTCTGTGATATTCTCCCAAATCTTAGCCTCAGATTTAGTAAGGCCTTCAGGGGTGTGTGGAGGCACCACAGACACAGCAGCCACCCTTTAATCAATGTTAGTTTGAACTTGGAGTGACATATTGCTCAATATAGCCTTGTCCATGTTATATTGTTGTTGTAATCTATGGTCCTAACTGACCACACTCGACCCCGCACTAATTCTAGCTGTTATCTAGTATGCACTCAAAACTTGTTGAGTTCATCTAGTAAGGTCTTAAAGTCCTGTCAGTTTTTTATAGGGAGTGATTTTGATCTGTCTTCACCAGATGACATGATGATGACAACAGTGGCAAATCAACTGTAGGGAGAAAGTGAGAATTCAAAAGTGAGAATCTAAAATTGGCCTTGCTGACACTTTTAGGATTTTCAAAATGGCAATACTTTATAATTAGTAACTACTTTTCTTGATTTTTTAGTTGATAGAATGAATAAAAAGTAGATTATATTGACATAATAAATTTTAATTTCAGATGAGCTGTTTTAATTTAATTTTGAAATTTTAGTAATTAAGCACTTAGTCACTTTTAGATTCTCACTTTTCGAATTCTCACTTTCCCTCTCAGTCAATTTTTTCACTATTGCTATGATGATCATCAAGTTGTACTGCACTATCTAATATACCCAGGGAGAAGGCAAAGTATGTTCAGCATCAGGTCAGGATCTGTGAGAGGCCAATGAAACACATTGGTTTTTCCAAAATGCGAAGAGGACTGTGTCCATTTTTGTAGGCCATGTTCTGGGCATGATTGTTGGCTACTGAAGATAATAGAGCAGACAGGAGTGATTCTGGGATCTAACACTGATTGATGGTAGAACCAAACCAGGCTGGATGAATTTGGTTTGCTCAGCACTCTAATGGATTCATGAGAATCAATAAAACTAGGAGGAGGACCAAATTCAGAAAGAAGGTACAAGTCCTCAGAAGCATACCAGGACAAAGGCCAGTGATAGAATCATGGCTACTGTACCAGTGTGGAGGAGAGAGCAAGAGGCAGTACAAGATTGTTTGAGATCATGAGAAATATGAGGTACACAAGGCCTAGGCAACAACATCATTACCATAGGTGTTTTATGGGAGAATCAGTAATATCCTCCTTAAGGGGGAGGACTCAAAAATCTTGGGGGACTCCAAGTACTTCTTAGCAATGGGAGGAAGTACAGAGAATGTGCCTGAAAACAAGTTAACCAAGAGGCTAGAAGCCCCTGTAGTGAGCTTTGTTTTGTTGTGTTTGTCTCTTGGGGACAACATCAAAAGAGAATACAGCAGGAAATCTTTATTAAAAAAGGTTTAGGTTCAAAAGCTAGGACCTTGAGTTAGCTTCAGGGAAAAATTAGAGGGGACCCTATCTTGATTTCCTAAAACAATAAAGAGAGTTTCCTTTTGAAAAAAGAAAAGGAAAAACTTGAATATTATAAAAACCAAGTAAATGTGAGATAAACTTTAAATTTATTTAGAGACAAGATTATATAAATAGTAGGCTGAGAACATAGATTTTTAAATAATAGGTAGAGCAAGTGTCAGGGATCTACTCATTGGGAAGTCTCTCTAATGGAGTGAAGGAGGAGCTCTCAAGTTGAATTAGACTAGAGTGAACCCTATTGGGATCCCTAACGTTAACATGTGTAGAGACCAAATAGATGGAATCTCTCAGGAAGGAGAAAATGTCTTGATAGATAATAGACGCCAGGTATACCCAAAACCAACCAGGGCCTTGAGATAAACATTGAGGGAAATTATGTGCTGTTTCTACATAGGAGAATGGCAAGCGCTGATCCAAATTAATACCAAATGCAGATACTTCTGATTTTATTGGTGGGGGTAGGTTCTGGAGTTTTGAAGTATGAGATTGGCTTGCCCATAGCTAATTAACACAAAAAGCCCAAGAACCCAGGATGTGTTCATGTTACTGTAGGAGAGACTACTTGATCTATCAATAAAGTTTTTAGGAGAGTTTGAAAGTATAGATTTATTGGTATGAGATAGGAATAAATTTTTTTGGAGAAATTGGTAAGGGAAATTCTTTGGCTTGATACTGAAGCTAAATACTTAAGGAAGTGGACATTAAGTGGTTACTGAGGTGATCCTGCAAGAGTAGGTTGGAAAGTATTGCTTTGCAGGTCTGCAGCAGGCTGCAGCCTGCAATGTAAGAAGTAATTTGGGTTATTTTATTGTAGTATTTTTCTGCACTGGGATTATGTGTGTCTTTTGGGTCTGGATGAATGATATTTTCTTTGGCTTGGTTTTTGGATAAACTGATTGTGACAGCTTGGTTTCCCCTGAATATTGTTGAGTGTGTATTTAAGCATTTAATTTTTGCTTCGATTGGCTATTGTGGGGATTTGGGAGCTAAATTTAAATGCTATTTTGTTGTGTGCCCTTGCATCCTTCATCTCTAGTTTGGATTTTTGCTTTTAGACTAGAATATATATTTTTGAGTTGATCTTTTTGCTTTTGTTCTTGTTGTTGTTTTTGCTGCCAATAGTGCATCTTTTAATCATTTTCAAATGTGTATTTGGTTTGATTAATTCATTAATCTGTTTTTGCTGTTATTTTGGTTTTACCATTTAAAAATGTAATTTTAAATTCTTTCTCTGTGTCATAAGTCCCAGTGGGTTTGATCTATTGCTTGTGAAAAGGATGGAATCCCTTTACAGACAGTGTGGCTGATGGGGTTGACTGGGCCAAACTTGTACCAGGATCAGAATAGAGCAGGTAGCACAATCCTGAATGAATGGATATTGATATCAACTCATTTTGCCACGGCCCATACTGATCTCTGGTTGGACTCCAACAGGAGAGGAAATCTTGGGCCTGGAAGGCCATGTACACAATGGGGGAAATCCTGAAAAGATAGTGACTGTAGTAGCCCAGGGATTCCAGCTTTCAGTATGGAACATAACCTGATTGAATACGACCCAAAACTTTATAGATAAAACCCAGCATGCTGAAGTCATGTAAAGAAAGGTATCTGAAAGGGAGGGACTGACTGGAATGTCCTTCATAGTTGGTTGGAGTTTGGCCTCTACAATGGAAAGAAGGGAGATCAAGTGGTGGGAAGGTAAATCCAAGTTAAGGGTGCAAGCGGTGTAATCAGAGGAATGTGAGCAGATTCAGCAGGTAAGTAAAGAAAGTGTGGGAATATTGTTGTGTTGATTATTAAAGATGCTATAAGAATAATTATGATGCAAAAATAGACAATCTATAAGCAGAAAATAATGTGGACCTTGGCATAAAACGTTTATTCAGATGATGCCAACAATGAGGAAGCTTCTTCCTCATTATATCCCTTAATGGTGTCAAAACAGAATCATACCGTAGCAAGGTACCCAGAAATGGGTTTGTGAAGCCACAATCCAATATCCAGCCATAAAGCCAGGTTAGAAAGTTGGAACAAATTTCCAAACACAAAAACATGAACTGGCTGATCCCCTCCAGTTGGTAACTTATTTTGGCGCTTGATTCATTACAAGGATCAAGCCACTTTCTTGATGGGCTGTGTGATCAACACTATCGTATTCCTACTATCTATAATTCACAGCAACAATATAATCCATACTCTATAATAAGAAGATTATTATAGTTTTAAATCATTTTCCCCTTATAAATCCTTCTAAACAGCACAGTCCACCATACTGGGTAAACTTAGTCTCTATTGCACCACCAGAAGTCTGAAAATGACATTGTCACACATTATGGAGTGATTTGAAAACATACGTGTTCTGTAGGCATATGGGCTGTGCATTGGTTGCTTCTATATAGTGATGATTTGGCTGCTGCCTGTCAAGCATAGCTATTTACTGATCCTGCAAGAGTCAGTCCTTGAAATTGATCTGCTGTGTTTAGCACAATTTATAATTTCCCGATATAAGGGGACCCAGTTTTGACTAATGTCAATCCCAGGGTTTTGCGGCATGTGAGCCTTGCAAACCCTGACCAATCAAAAGGTCATTAAAGGGGTTTCTTCTATGTAAGTGGATTAGCAATTATTTCCATGTATTTTTGTTATATAGGAATGCTAGTGGCTATGGGCATTCCTGAGCCTAGCCCATTCTAAAAAAGGGGGCAACTATTGATTGGAAGGCAAAAACAACCAATTCATCACAAGTATCAAAGCTTACAGGCCACATCAAGATATATTGATAGAAAAAATTTACAACAGCGGCAGAGTTGTCTCATTACAAAACATAAGAACAGTAGTGGGCAGTATAAACTCTGCACCATCACAAGTTAGACTTTGGACAAGATTTTCACTAATGCAGAAGCAAAGCATTAGCATTATCAGGGAGGATCATCAAGTATAAATTGCAGGATTAAAGTGACTTCTCACTGCTGGTAGAACCGGAAAATAATACTGTATGAGGTTCTGAAAATGTAAATGGAACCGAATTAGATGTGACCGTACAACATGCACTTTTAGTATTGACGACTAAATATAAGATATACAACTATTACTGTTTTTACTGTTTATTTATGCGGTATAAGTTAGTTTGAAATCTTTAGATAAATATTTCATAAAAGAAACTAGTATCTCTGTAATGTAATGAAGAGAATAGAATATGGTTTGTTAGTTAGGCCGTACTCTGGCAAAACTGAGGCAAGATTAGCGGAATAAATCATAAGGACTAGACAATGCCAAACGTTTTAATTAACTCTGAGTTAATTAAATATGCAAATCAGTTCTGATTATAGCGAATTTGTGACCAGACCAAATGAACTTGAATGTGTCAAGTAACAGCAGTATCTTTGGTTTGAGTTAGTTAATTGTGTAGGATAATCAAAATAATTGACAGTGGATCAGATAACTATGAAAACTAAAGATCATTCAAAGCACATGGGCATTCAGGTTTGATCAACTTGTTACCAGGTTGAACAACAACAGCTTGGATCACAAATTTTTGGATTCCACTTGGATGCAACTGGGAGCTTAGCTGGCTCTCCATGCTGGTTATACATTGAACGAGGTAGCATGTGATTCCTTGCTGCATTATCAATCTGACTACCTACTCCTTTAGGGTGAGAAATGCAGGGGATCTTGGAGAGTAAAGATCCATGTTGAATCGACATTGATATGTCTCCGATGTGATAGGGAATCAAGGGTTGATTCTGGAACCAGAGGGTTCTGATCAAATATGTTAAGTAGTACTGTCTAAGCAAAAACAGCTAAATTTTAAATAAAATTTTATTGTCAATTTGTGCTTACCACCATCAAGCTTTTTTAATTGATATGTCTTATTTACGTTTATTTGAAGAGCTAAGCAGAGAAGTTCTCGAAATGGGAAAGAGCTGTGACACTAGAAGGAAGTTTCCTGAAGGTTCACTGGACAAGGCCTGGGAGAGTCTGGGACTGCAGACTTGCACCCTAAGGAAGTGCTAGTAGAAGTTAAAAGCAGTATTTGAGGATATATTCATTATATTTTGTCAAAGGGAACCCAGTCTAAGGGAATCAGATTTATGCATGCAGGATCCATGGAACTGCTGGTAGGTTCTGATTGTGCTGCAACAAGTGACATGTGTGAATAGAGAGGTCAAGATCTGGGGTGGAGAAAGGAAAGTATTGAGCTCTTTAAAGCTGCTGTGTCTAGGCAGTATTAGACTTTTGTATGTGAAAGGATTACCTCCATGGAGCAGCTTGTAAAGCTTATATCCATGAAGAATCAGTTACAAAGACCAGCAGAAAATGACAGTAATGACTTGGGTGGTTTTGACCTGGATCATTCTTATTAAGAGCATTAGTTGGGGTAAATATACTTAAATTTTACTGCTGGGAGCAACATTTGAACTCACAGAGAAACTTGGGGACTTTGGGGGGCTGGAGGGAGATAGCTGAAGTAAAAGTAAAGACAAAGAGAGGTGCTGGGAAATTTGGAGTCCTGGCCTTGATATGGGCTCTGGGCATCTTGTAGGAGAGCACTGGGATGGCTTGTAACATCAAGAATTATGGTTTGAGAGTCAACCGAAAAAGAATATTTTAAAAATAAAATAAGAACTTGTCACAAAAGCCTATTTTAGAATTTACAAAGTTTAAGCTTTAAAAGCAAAAAGCGTAAACAAGAAGTAAAACCACTCTAATACTGATGTAGACTCTAGAAGGGTCCAAGAACAACCATTGAAGCCAAGAGTCAAGGAGGTAAAGAAAATCCCTCTATTTACTAAAATGTGTAGATAAAAAAGACTCCTAGATGCTGAGAGTCCCAAGAACTAGAAATAAACTGGAGAAGCCAAACCCTTTATTGGTAGAAAATAGACAAACAGGGACCAGAATAAAGCATGACATTTAAAGGGCTGGGTATCAACTAAAGTCTCATCAGGGACATGGGCCAGTTCACTTCAGATGTTGTGATTTGGTGCCTTTGAAGTCGCTTAAATCTAAACTCTTGTGATTGGTTTGTAAACATCAGTCTTGGTTAGAATGGCAGGGAGCTCACCTCTTGCAGTGCCTTGTGGCCCTGAATGAATAATATTGGCTAGACATGCTATTGAGCGAAAGGAGGCGCCAAAATGCGACAGAACATAAAAATAAAAATGTAAGACTTGGTATTGGTGTATAAGAAAAGTAATATATAGTGGTTTGTGATACCACAAAACAATACCAAGACAGGATCCTCACCTGAGCAGTGGGGCAAGAGTGATTGTGCAGGATCAGGAAACTGAACAATTGTATTTCATAATTTAAGGCCAGCTCATTTCCAAGGGAAAATCAAAGAGAAATTGTTGTCCTCAAAATAACCCAACAAAGCTATAACAAAACATGGTGAATGGATTATTGCAGAGACAAAATTTTCAGCCTAGGAAAGAGGTTGAAAAGTTTTGAATAATTTTCAGAGAAAGTGATTGTTTGGGGATGGTAGATGGGTAAATTTCTAAATAATTGTATCAGAGTCAAGATTTTTAGATGAACCTTTATTGAAGTTGAATTATTTTACATTATTTAAAAAATAAAACATTTTTAGAATATGAAGTGATACATATTGATCAGTGTTTCTTGAGTTAGGTGGGTGTAGAAGAGGGAGGATAGTTTGAGGGGTGGCATCAGAAAAATCTCTGCATCAACTGTATGCACCAAATCTCTCAGAGGACTATAAGTTGGCAGAGTTTTTGTGACATTTTTGTTTGAGGCGGGAATATTGCATTCTGTCAAGGCCAAAGGGGGAAGTAACTTTACACATCTAACCATCTGTTTACTTCACTTTAGCAAAGACAAACTGCAACATTAAATAGCAGATCAGAGCAGCAAATATTTAGAAGCTTCTGTGTATGATGTTACTGTCACATGAACTTTGGACTGCAAAACTTGAACCCTCTCTTCCTGGACCCTTCAGAGTCTTGGCTGCTCTACAACAACCTTGCCCTAATAGCTTAAAGATGTTAAAATACAACAAGCTTCATCACAATTCAGTTATTCCCCTTCTGTGCATCTTCCTGTCCAGAAATAGTTGAACACAGTGTCTGATTACATTGTAAATTCTGATCTCCTGGTGGGACAGCAAGCAGGGCACAAGGTGGTGTTGCAGCTGGTATTACCTTGTCTACCAACTTATCTCAGGATATTCAGGGTTTGCTCATGGCAGTCACCCAAACATATAATGACAAAATGCCTCCTGATTTGAATGTCAGGGTACATGGGCCTTCCCTGAATCAGGAGCACAACTGATTCCAGACAATGATGTCAATAGTTATCTGAAACATGAAGCATACTTGGATCATGCCACCCCTTGCGGACTGGTAGCTACTAACACCACAATATAATAGGGTTGGGTTCCAAATAAAGCCATAATTTTATTTCTGATTCTCTGTCCTTTCCAGCTGCTGTATTTCCCAATCCAAACACCGAACTATAATTAGTTCAGCTGCAACAAAAGTGACACGGTTAATTGGAAATGTAGATCATTTCAAATGACCCCGAGTATGCTGTGTAGTTTGAATGTTTTTATCTTTCTTTATAAGAAGATGCTTTTTAATTTAGTTATAGCAATTTGGTCGAATAGGTGTACTGTTTGGCTATTGCGGAGTTGTGAATCTAAATCCTTGAATGATGAATTCTTGATGGATGATTTGTTATCAACGAGGTGATGATCAATTTGGCGTGCTGGTTTTCTCAGCTAGATTAAAATGCCATTCAATTCATGACAATAAATTGGAAAAATGGGTATGTAAAGTTTACTCTCGTAAGGTTCTGGGTCAATGTTAGTCCATCATACCAGCCCCGAAATCGGGTGTAGGCGCCGTCGATGAGGAGCCCGTAGGTCTCGCGGTTCAACCAAGTCTTCGTGGCTTCGACAACGTTGCGCTGGCCATGCGCATCATTCAGCGATCTTGCGGTAGTTGTACCCATTGAGCAAGACGCAGCGGGGAAGTCGACCATCATTAACGCATGATTATTGCTTCATTCGAGCTGATCTTCAGGTGCTTCGCTTTACACTCAGCTTCTCATTCAGCCATAGCGGGCGTTCCCCAACCAGCGACCGCATCGTTGACCTGCCAGAGCATCTGGTTGATATCGAAACAACTGCCAAACTGCTGCAGCAAGCAGGCACGAATGAGACCATTTTAAAGGAATGATGATGAACTTTTCCCCTCTACATATCTCCTCTTTTATCTAACACATACTGACTAATATAAGCTTAATTGAGCCATGAGTAGTGGCCTCTATCCAAGTACTGTTCTTTATAAACACATGTGAATATATTAATCTTTTTTTAACATTAGCAATCACAGGTGAGCATACTAAAACAGTCAACATTCAAATACACATCCACAAAAATGAAAGCAAATGTACAAATCTGGCTAATCATTTCTATAATTGATGTCTCCTCAACCCCTGCACCTCAATATCAAACCAGCTATATACAAGCAAACAAATTGGTTTAATCTGACCAACCTAAATTTGATTTGGCTGTTTTATTTTGAATTGTAACAATATAACAATTCACCAAATAAAAACAACAGCTCATGTAGTGGACCTTACTTTATGGCTATAGAGTAAACCAACATATTTATCAAGCGCTGAATAAAATCTATGATCATTGAATTCCACAGTCTACAGACTTACAATTTAATTGTTAGTAAGGTAGAATCGAGTTACAAAGTATAAATTTCAGCAATCTATTATTGGAGATTTCGCCATCGATCTGAAAAAATGTACAATAATTAGCCCTTTAGCCATTTCCTGATTCAATTTTTTTCAACTTCCAGAAACTCATGGATGACAAACCTTACTTCACCAACGGACCGGATTTTGAGCACGCAGCATGGCTATTAAATGTAGCGATGCCACGAGGCAACCAATTTCCATTTCAGTAATATTGCTTTATTGGAAAATTGTTGAACGTCAGAAGGTTTAAACACCCTTATGACTATTCCATTCCTACTTTGCTAAAGTGCTCTTCTGTTGTCATTTCAGCAAATGATTATAACCCTCTTTGAACGAAACCTCATATTTTCGAGCTTGGCTCCTTTTATAAAAAGCACTTATATATTTTCAAATCAAGATAAACATACTGATTAATAACTAATTTCGAATTTTTATAATAAAATTTAACCTCAAAATACTAAACTTAAATCTACATTTCACCCGCTATAAACTTTACCTATCTGTATTTATTCTATTCTGAAGATGTACAAATCTAACTTAACAAAGAAGATAAAAGAAACTACACGCTGGACAACTACCGATGTCACCCATTCTTATATTTAAAAAGTATAAACTTTGCTAGTTCTACAACCTCCTAATGGAAGACATATTTTAAAAACGGCAACTTACCCCTATATGAATACTAGATCTAAACAACTTCCATTTCGAACTCTCGACTAGTTTTACGCTTATTAAGACTAAAACATCAACTATCAAACTAAATTATCTTTATTCTACCTCCAAGAAAGTTTTCTTCTTGTAATGAAACTCTACCACCACAAAAAACTTAAAGTATATTTGGGCATGCACTGCGTGCGGCTTGTGAATTGGATATCAAGATAACTCCACATTTACCGCTACCCGCAGGATTCTGTCCCAGGCCACTCAAGGTACAGTTTACAATGTGCCATGCTATTACTCCTGATCATCTGCAAGCCTGCTGCATGAAAAGGAAAATCAACCAATCGAACCGGTCACTGGTTCATCTAAACAAAGATCACAAACAGAAGCAAAGAAGGGAGTTACAATGGTCAACTTACCTATCTTGTATAGAATCATAAAATGTTTACAGAGGAAGTTGATACTAAGCTAAATGGACTGATTAACAGCTTACAATATGCTTGGATGTATCCATCCCATAGGAGCTTAATATGAGGAGCTCTCAACGCCAGACCCGTTTATGACAAAACGAAGCATGATGATGCAATATGGTAATTAGTTAAACCATTTTGATTCCCAGTTTACTTACTGAATTCATGTTGAACAACTCTTGGAATTCACAGCGGCAACAAAGGTATTTTACCCATGGATAAAGTTACAAGATATTTCAACAGAACAAGGCAAGACCCAATCATTATATAAATGTTGCAGCAGGCT